>JABUQX010060894.1:0-17500 GCA_015478945.1 Trachelipus rathkii | reverse complement strand
CGGGTGAATATTTAATAGTATAAGTTTCTACTATAACTACTACCACCAAATACTACTACTGCACTCAGCCACTGCTACTACTAACTACTACACTACTACTACTACTCCTAATCATACCACTACTACTTACTACGACCACTGCTAAACTACTACTACTAATATGCTACTACTACAACTATCAATACTACTACTACTGCTACTCCTACTACTATCGCAACCACTGTTAGTCGAACTCTGTATCCATTCTATCTTAATTGATGTAACATAGCATCTTTTACTTCTGGTTCGAGTAATTCCTCTGCTAGGTAGTAAGAATCTTTATTATTATTATTGTTATTCTCGATGAAAATGGGTATAAATAATTACAGTAATAGCTGTAAAGCAGTAAAGTCATGGGTCGAGAGAGAGGTGTGATGGACCCATCATGAGGGCTAATTGCCTAGCCGCTCTTAAGTCCATTTGGGGCAGTAAAAAACGTGTTTTTTTACTGAATGTTCCGTATAAACATAAATAGTGACATTATTAATATCTCAATCTAAAAATCTAGCTATGTTAGAAAATTATAAGGTTGAAACGTTTGTCAGGTTAGATTCACTGGAAAATTTTGTTAATGTCAACGTTTAAATTCGCTGTCCATCATGGTGGTTATATTTTTTGATAAAGAAGTTTGGGGACTAAGTTTTGTTGTTAGTGAGGTAAGTGTTGTTGTTGTTGTTGTTGTGTTGCTTGTTGTGTTGGTGTGCTGTTGTTGTGTTTGTTTGTTGTTGGGTGGTGTCGACATTGTTGTTGGTGGTAGTTTTGGTGATGTTGTTATGGTTATATATTATTAGCTATCCCGGTTTTGGGATCTTTGTACATATAAATCTTAATTAGTCATCTTCACTGGGATTCAACTATTACCACTACTATTATTTATAACTCTGCCTAGCTACACTATACTATCTACTACTATACTAATACTAACTAACTACTACACTGCCAATGTTATAACTAGGACTAAAATCTGTAAAACAGTAACCAAGTTAAATACGGTAATGGGCAGAGTTTTGGGGAGGGAGCCCCCCATTGGGGGGCTCGCGTATTTGTTTTACTGCTTTAAGGTTACAAAACATTGTTTTTATTGAAAATTTGACAACTTTTCTTTGAAAAACAAAAAACTTTAACAATGAAACAAGTTTCAATAAATAAAAATATAGGAATCTACGTATAAAGTTCTACACTACACACATCTCTGAAAGAGTAATTCGATAAGCAAGTTTTTGGTGCTATACCCTCCATCTCTCACTCTTTTCCGCCTCTATACCCCTTTAACTTCATTCATCATTCAGCGAGGGAACCCATTGAAGTGGGTCCTCAGGACTGCATTAAGCGAGACTGAAAAGCATATAAAACCTGTTAAGCACCGATACATCCCATCTTTTTCATCCTTCATATATATAATATATGATAATACATATATATAATATATATTATATTATATAATATAATATTAATATGATAATATATTATTATATATATATATAATTATATATATATATATATATATATATATATATATATATATAATATATATATATATCCTATGCTGTTTTACTTAGCTATCCTCTGTCTCATTTGATCTGGCTATGATGTCGCTACAATTAAAACACACACACAAACACACAACCACACACACACACACACACACACACGCACACCAATGTTTTAATAAAAAATTGTGTTGTGACAGTAAGGACGTAAATGAACGTAGGAGTAAAGACGTAAGGACGTAATGCGCACAGAGGGGTGGTGGGGACCACCCCTCCCACTCCTTTTGTCCCTACGTCTTTACGTCTTTTGGGTATGTAAAAACACCGTTTTTACGTACCCTATAGGACGTAAAGACGTAAAGACTAAAGACGTAAGACGTTGCGCCAGGAGGGGGTGAGAGGGGGACCCCTCTGATTCAGTGATTTACCGTCTTAGGGTATGTAAAAACGTAAATTTTTAAGTATAAACATGAAAAGATAAAATTTTAGTAAAATTTTTTACGTTATAACCATGAAAAGCATAATTTTTTTTAAAAACAAAATAATATATATATATATTTATATATATATATATATATATATATATATATATATATATAATAGATATATATATTAATATATTTATATATATATATATATATATATATATAATATATTTATATAGTAGTTATATATATATACCCCCACGGATATTATCACTAACACTAACTCAAGCCGCACCCGCGAAATATTTTTGCGTTCGCGCTCTCGCGTCGGTTCCGGACCGGCGGTCGCGTTCGCGTGGGCCAAACCGAGGCTTTTGAACCCGAAGTCTTTTGAGCTGTCGACGCGGGCGGTGCAGTACACTTAACTAGTAACGGCACTAAGATGTTCGCTTAGCTAACAAAGGCTCAGCTACTTTCGTGAAAGTAGCTCAGCTACTTTCATGGACGTGGCTACGCATCGGGACACTAAAATCGTGAGCCTTAACGTATATGGTGACGAGAACAAAGGGGGGTAGGGGATAAACAAAGGGGGGTAGGGAAAATAATGTTCATGAATGTGTATGAGCATGTGCTCATGCACATACACACTCACTCACGTACATGGCGAATCAATAGAAATAGTGACCCCTCGGGGGGGTCCAGCCCCCAAATTAAAACGCCAGGGATGAAAAGTAACCTTAAAGGTAGCCCATGACGGTAGGTGGCCAAATATCACTCAGGGAAGACCCTGAGTCCAGGGCTCGAGCCCTGGCCCGGCCTATAAGCTGATTAAGTATAGGGGGGTAGGGGTTAACAAAGGGGGCGTAGGTAAAAAAACGCTCATTGAAAGTACGTGAGCAATAGGCCTCCGCATTAAACACACTCACGCGGCACGTTCTGGCGATTAATAAAAATATGGGACGCCCAGGGGGGAGCCGGCCACCAGGGTGGGAGCCCCAGCGCGAAAGTGCCCCCAAAAGGTAGCCACTCGGGGAGATCCAAATATCACTCACGTAAGACGCTGGGATACAGGGTACCCGAGATATACCCATTCCTCTACTTTCATGGTGGCTACTACTGACGTCGTTAAAATCAAGGCTGTTGATTCGGAATCGGAGTCCGGATTGAAACGGAATGGTATTGTCAAATTTTGGTGGATCAGAATCAGAATATTGTTTAAAAAATATTCTGAAATCAGAATCGTGTTTGGAATTCTCTTGAAATTCCGTTTGAAGAAGAAGAAAGGTCAAAATCGGATTCAGTATATTTTGGATCTTATCGACTTTAATTCTTCATTTGTTATTTATTTATTTTTTTTTATTTTTTTTTTTTTTTTTTGGGTCACTTTCACTATGATATAATCTTGTAAACAAAGAAACTGACATGAGAAATTGAACACTACCCCAAAAAAGTAAAATAATACCCAGACCAGAGTAAATATTCTACACACCTTTTTATATAAGAATTTAAAAGGTAAAAGAGTTTTATTTTTTTCGTATACTTTTTAATTATTTCTCCAAATATAAATTAGAGATGGATCGAATGTCTATTTTCCAATATTCGGGAATGCGAATGTGACTGCGAATATTTTTTCTTAATATTTGCGAACGTGATTGTGAACGCAAATATATCTTTTTAATATTCGCAAATACGAATAATTTTTCTCAGTATTCGTGAATTCGAATATTATATTTGACACTACAACTGAAATATATGCTTTCCAGTAATTGTGAATTCGAATATTATATTTGCCAGCAGTGTGCCACATTTTATACTGTAACTGGAATATCTGCTTCTGTTGTAAGAGTTCAACCATAAAAAATTAAATTAATAAAATACATTCAATTTCCCATTTCGAGAATGCGGCACGGGGACCCACTCTTATACACGCTTCCCATCAGTCTAATTCCCCAAACTCCGACTTTTGAAAGAGGAAATCAACTTTATTAATTTATAGAGCTATAGTTGATTGTATAATCAATAATTGAAATCAATTGACTATAAATAAGGCTTTTCTTCAAAAATATTATTTTCGCTCTCTCAGCATTTAATCTGCTACGTTCTTCATCATCCTCGTAGATCAGACCGGCCCCACTAAAGATACGTTCACTATCAACACCTGATTCGGTCCACCTTTATATATATATATATATATATATAAATATATAATATATATATATATATATATATTATATATATATTATATATATAATATATATATATATATATATATATATATATATATATATATATATATAAAGTTCGTACAATGGCTCTTGTCATTGCAGTCTCTTTATCATCTACGAGATCTGATGTAAGCATTCGAAGGTTTAATAATCTTGTGATTAATTTTCTCCAATTGTATATTTAACGGAGAGGGTTGATAAATCTCTTGTCTCCGTTAAATGGCACGGGAAATGTCATAACAAAGGATAAATAATCTTTCAAACTAAGTTTGAAGATTTTCGCTGTGATAAAGTGGTACTTTTCTGTTTATATTTATTTATTCTGCAATAAAAACGCTTGAAAAAGTTCATATTATTAACTATTTTCCAGGGCTGCGGAGTCGGAGTCGGAATCGTGGAGTCGTGCAATTTTCCAGGAGTCGGAGTCGAAAATTCTGTGCAAGTGGAGTCGGAGTCAAAAATTCCTGTGTAAGTGGAGTCGGAGTCGGAGTCGGAGTCGAAAATTTATAGAATTATTATTATTATTATTATATTATCCTATACCGAGTGTGGTTTGTATTTCTGAATATTTTGAATTATTATTTATATTATTATTATTATTATTATTATTATTATTATTATTATTATTATTATTATTAATTTATGATGACCACTATTCGCTTTAACATTGGTAAAAAAAAAAAAAAAAAAAAAAAAAAAAAAAAAAAACGCACGGCTGTTTTATTGAAAAAATAAAAATAATTTGCATTATAAATAATTACGTTATACATTTGTTTCCGAAACTGAAATATATTTGTTAGTCATGTGTTGCCCCTGCATCTTTAGATTCATTGGAAAAGTGGTATAATTTTTAATTCTCAAAAGCAAGCGAAATAAAAATAGTTGAAACCAAAAAATGTTTTACTGTAACTCTGTAAGCACTAAGCTGAGTCAGAGTCGAAATTTTGAATTTGACTACTGGAGTCGGAGTCGGAGTCGGAGTCGGATTCGAAAATTTTTGTTTGAGTAGAGTCGGAGTCGAAAATCCAAATTTGAATTTAAGGAGTCGGAGTCGAAAAATTTATTTTACGACTCCGCAGCCCTGCTATTTTCCTTAGGGCCTTATTTACAGTACAGGTAAGCTGGGCAGCTGCTCCTGGTGACAGATTTCCAATCTAGCTATCATGAAAGAGGAATGAAATACGAGATAAAAAGTTTCTTCAATATAAACTTTCCCCCAAGTTTAAAATTAATTAGGTGGGGGTTTAAGAGATAAAAAAATAATATAGATACCCATGGAAATCAGTTCTTTCTGGTATTATATTTGTAGCAAACATGAAGGTAAGATATTTTTTTTTCTTATCGAATATTCCTTTGTTACCTTCTAATTAATAGTGTAGAAAATCACAAGAACCACAATTTTTCTCCTTTGAACACCAATATTCATATCGCAAGGAAAGATGATTGTGGCGGTAGCAGCAATTTACCCAGGGGCGGATGAGAGGACCCACATGCGGCGGGCCTGATTTTCCCTGTTTGTTGGAGGGGGGAAATTTCGCTTAGAGTTGTGTATTGACATAAAAAAAAAACAACTTATGATCTGTGGAAGTTCGCAATTAGAGAAATTCATAAGAAACAATTCTGGTTTACATTTAAATAAATTTATATAGGCCTATATATCTTCTGGTATAAAAAATATTTTTCGAAGAGTGGCGATTTAAAGAGTAAAAAAAGTATAAATAGGCAGCATATATTTATTTATACTTTGCATTCACTATTCTCATAGTTTAAAATTCTGGTATAAAAATATGTATAACTATTCTTAATTAATTATCCGAATCCTCCTCTTTTATATATATATATATATATATAATATTATATATATATATATATGTATTATATACAGAGAGTAGAGTGGGTGTAACTTTAGAGTTATATATTTAATTATATAATATCATATATATTCATCTTTCATTTATATATATATATATATATATTTATATATATGGGCGTATACAAGGGGGCAGAGGGGGGCAAGTAAATCTTGGCTAAAAAAAATGAACCTTAAATGTTTGCCAGACGACGTTTTTAAGGGTTTATTAGTGGAAAAACTATAAAAGATACATCAATCGATAGATATAATAAAGTAGTAATTACTAATTAGTAACGTATTATAAACTTACATTTTTGCTAAAGAGTTTTAATGTGCTTTCGTTTTCATATTGGCTTGAAGTCAACTAACTAGCTGTGTGCTTTTACACAGCTAGCTTCTTCTGAGGTGTATTCTCCCTTAGAACTCTCAGTATGTCGATAACATTTGGCGGCTACCAAAGCTGCTAAATCAATCACGGAAGGCTTACCCGTTGATATTCATCTATAGACAGCACATCAAAAAACAATTGCAGATATTAAAAGAAATATTACAGCAATTTTCTGCGGAACCCATGACTTACCTTTAATAGGTATAGGCCTGCAATAGGGAATTTTTGAAGACCTGATTAAACTTAGAATAGAAAGTGGTGATGTGGTTGAAAGAACATATTCAAGGACAGAAGAATGCCGTCTCTGGACGTCTTTGATGATTCAAAATGAACTTACCAATTTGTGTGGAATTAAGATAAAAAACATGATTGTCGCGGATGCAAAAAAATTTGGTGTCTACTCCATATTGGCCAATGAAACTGCGGATTTGTCAGGCAATGATCAATTATCTGTAGGATTAAGGTTTTTCGATCTTGAAAAAATGACTTTTCGAGAAGAATTGCTGGGGTTTGAAGTTCTTGAAGGGATGGATGGCAAAACCATTGCCAAAACGATTGATTTGTTTTTAGAAAAAGAAAGTTTGAATCCTGTATCTAGGCGTTGGTCATGGTTACGAGGGTTGTGCATCAAGGCAGGGAAAGAACATGGAGTTCAAAAGAAACTGCGGGAAAAATATAAAAAAAAGTATTATATTTTCACTGTGTAAGCCATTTAGCCATCGGCTTAATTTGGTCATTGATGACCTAAATATTATTCCGGAAATTCGAAATACTGTTTCCACAATAAAAGACAAACTTTTCAGAGATTCCAACTAAGAAGAAAATTACATTCCCAGCTGCCATAAACTTTGTTGGAAACCAGTTGAACTCAAAAAATATCATGAGTAATAGTGTATTTTCCATACAAATATGAAAAAAATCGTTGAAGGGTTAGAAATTGTTGCAGACAGGCAACGACCAAAATCAAGAAAAATAGCTTTTCTATTATACTGTTTGGCAACAAGACCCGATTTCATTATTACCTCTTCCGTAATAGCTAAATATTTTGCTTTCATTGAACCAGTGGCTAACATTACTCAAACAAAAAATATTGACCTCATGCAGTGATCTGATCATGTCTAAAGAATTTTGAAAGCTATCAAAGACCACTGCAAACTGCTTGATTCAAAGTAATTGCTGATCTTGCTTCTTATCCGCCAATCCACACATAAAGCAAATCATGTGGTCCTTGCTAAAAACTTCTTGCTGAATTATTGGAAGCTTCTGTACTTGTGCCATATCTTGACTCACTTCATCTTCTTTAGAGACTAGATTTCCAGAAAAAAAAACGTGCCAGCATCTCATCTTTTTCATTTGCATCGTTTCTTATGTTAGGTGCTCCCGTAGGCAGTTTGTGTGAGAAAGTAAAATGCTTTTCAGAGTGTTATGATCTTGATGTCAACAAAATTCATACCGAAACTGGACTTTTAGTATACCTTGTGGCTGGATTAAAAAATGGATAAACAAAAGTTGAAAGACTTGGAACTTGCTTAAGTCAGTAAAGAAGCCGACCTTTTTCCTCAAATCAAAAACTGTCTATTAAGTGCGCTGGTGCTACCGTGTTCAACAAGTACCATTGGAAGGTCTTTCAGCACTCTGCGAAAAGTAAAACTTAGCTAAGAAACACAATGAACGATGACAGGCTTAATGGACTATGCAGGATGAGTATTTATAGAATATTAGTAAGTGAAAATATGAACGAATTGGAAACTAATATAATTGCGAAATTCGCTGAAAATCCAAGGCGTCTAATACTAGTTTAGATTTAATATTAGTTACCACTCAGAACTCTGTACTAGTCACCCCTCATAAATATTGCTTTACGTTTCTCCAATAGGTATTTATTTTCACTCACCTCGTGACACTGAAAAAAAAATTTATTACAACTTTTGTAGACATATTTTATTTATTTTATAACCGAAATAACATTTTTTTTTCTACGAAATTTTTTATTAGCCTTTGAAAAGTAAAAATCTGGAGTTTAACCAACCCATACCGTCTATTGATCAGCGCAAGCAAAGACATAAATCACTCAACCTTTGCTAGCCCCTAAGTCAAATCCTACGTACACGCACACACACACATGCACACACACACATGCACACACACACACACACACCACACACACACCCAACACACACACACCACACACACACACACACACACACACACACACACACACACACACACACACACACATATATATATATATATATATTAATTATATATATATATATATATATATATATATATATATATATATATATATATAATATATATATATTATATATATATATATATATATATATATATATATATATATATTACGCCCTATATATATATATAGTATATATTTAATAGATCTATATATAGAAATATATATATCTATATATATATATTATAATATATATATATTATATATATATAGTATATATATATAATATTATATATATATATATATATATATATATATATATATATATATTAAGCTGGGTTGAATTTTGGTGGGATAACCAAACATGGTCAAATTGGTGCTCCTTGGCTTCCCTGTAGTGGGACAAAAAATCATTTTGCATTTATTCAATGTCTAGGGGGCCCAACTTTAGTTTTTTAAAAGGGTTTTGACATCGTTTTTTACTATTTTAAAGTTATGAATTTTATATGCTTTGTTCTTCAAAATTTGGTTTTTATTAATTGAGAGCTATTTCTGTCTCATTTCAGATCCAGACTATTCGACGTTTAAGATAAGTCCTGTGGGTGCAGTGTTTATTACTATTATTGCAAGACGTATCATGGCATGTGCAACAAGGCATAAAAGATAGGCATGCAATATTCGGTTATCCACAACCACTTTTCGAAAATCAGCTACCACTGGCTGAGGATGTTTTTAGAGCCTACAAGTTCCATCAAGTAGTCAACAAAGATGCCAGTGTTGCAACAGAAGTTAAAGGCATATACAATAAAGCAGGCATTCCAACAATAGAATTTGAAAGTGTTATAGTGAAAGTGAAGAGACTAATTGTGAATGTCAATGATTTGATGAAATATTCAAGAAATAAACAATCTTCTCTAACATATCAAGATAAAAAAATAAAATCATTTTCTCGTCTCTTCGACATTAGCGCGTGCAAGTGGGTTCATAATGGTATAGTTGAACGTAATCAATGTCAATGTCCCAATGAAAAGAAAATCCCTGTATTGGAATGGCAATTTTGCCTTGATCAAAACACTTCAAGACGCATGATAATAGGAAAGGTGGACAAGGAAAGAACAGAGAAAAACATGAAACTTCAGGAAAGGAAAAGGAAACGGTTGACATTTGAAAGTAAGATGAGACACAAAGATACGCAAAAATGTGTAAGTTCAGTTGAATTATCAGGTAGTGAGAGTGATGTGCTAGAAGAATCATTTTCCTTAGAATCAGAAGAAATGGAAGAATGTCACCCTCAAATTAGAAACCAGTATCCTGAGTTGTGTAAAGCATTAAAGAGGACAAATGTGAGCAATAGAGATGCATGTCTCATAGTTAATGCTGTCCTCAAGGACCTCGGACTTCTGTCACAAAAAAACGTTGTTGATCCAAGTAAGTTACAACGCCAAAGAAAATACTGGAGTAGGACAAAACAGTCAAGAGGAGCATGTGCTGCAACAAAGAGATGGTCTGCATGGTTTGCGATGGAAAAATTGATGAACACTTGTCGATACTGGAGGTGTGCGTAGAAAAGTTAGAGAAGAACATTACGTGCTAGTGTCATTTCCAGATGCATGTTACATCGATCACGTTAGTCCTAATTCAGGAAGATCTCGAGATGTATTTAATGAAATTCTGGGTATTATTTGAACGAACAAGATCTACAAGACTTTAAGAGCAGTTGATTGGCGGATGGAACTCCTGCTGAATACGGGTACAGAATGGAATAATATCACACTGTTGGATTAATCTTAAAGACACTTCAATGGTCATATTGCAAACAAAAAAAAAAATTTAAAAAAAATTTTGTTTTTTTGTTTTTTTTTTTTTTTTTTTTTGCTTGCATTTTAATGACTATGCCAACTCAGGAAGTTATTTAGTGTTGTTGATGGGAAGACAACTGGCCCATCGTCACATGAAGGACCTATAACCAACTGCTCTCATTTGATCCTCAGACCAAACTCATATTTTCAAACAATTCCAGGCTCTGTAGTTGATGTTCCTGAAACAGTTACGAAAGATCTAAGTTTCTGACCAGCTGTATTTACTAAAAAATCTGTTTATTAATTCAGCAAGGGGTACAAAATGCAGATATAATAAATATGCGGTATGAAAACTGCACAGCCGGGTGCCTTAAGCCATGCAAGGTGGCTAACTAAAGCTAACAGACTGCTTCGATTGTACGTTTCAACAGAATCCGCATCTGATGATCTGAGGCGTTTGGTACGATTCGTACTGAACTTCTATGCCCATATGGGGAGCAATATATCCGCTCCCATCCCTTCTGTCAAGATGATGCAAAGAATTTTCACTTATGGTATCACAGTATCAAAAGATTTTTCCTGAGGATCAGAACATCATTTCTCCATTGCTCCCTTACCCTTATATAAGGGTACTATTACAGCTCTCCTCCAATCCCTTGGAACTATGCCCTCCATAAATATATATATATAAGTAGTATGGCCCCTATCTCAGAGACCACTTTTGGAATACGGGCGTAGCGTATTCTTATCAGCGTAGCTGATAAGAACCCATGTTTTTAGGTAGAAGTTAATTGAAATGTCATGTTAATTTTTATTTTTTATTTTTTATTTATTATTATTATTACGTCGAAGAAATTGAGATCACGAAGTGATCTAAATTTCGAGCCGACTGTAGCTCAACATCCGACTCCGACTCCGACTCCGACTCCGACTCCGGCTCCTTTTCAAAATGACTCCGACTCCGACTCCGCCCGCGGCTCCGACTCCGACTCCGCTTCTGCCAGAGCGAACGAGTCAGGATGTTTATTATTATTATTATTATTATTATTATTATTATTATTATTATTATTATTATTATTATTATTATTATTATTATTATTATTATTATTATTATTATTATTATTATATTATTATTATTATTATTATTTATTATTATTATTATTTTATTATTATTATTATTATTATTATTATTTTATTATTATTATTATTATTAATTTCTTTTTTTTTTAAGTATTATATAAGTTGATGATAAAGAAGAAGAAGAAGAAGAAGAAGAAGAAGAAGAAGAAGAAGAAGAAGAAGAAAAGAAAAAAGAAAAAGGAAGAAGAAGAAGAAGAAGAAGAAGAAGAAGAAGAAGAAGAAGAAGAAGAAGAAGAAGAAGAAGAAGAAGAAGAAGAAGAAGAAGAAGAAGAAAGAAGAAGAAGAAGAGCAAAAGTAGAAGGTGCCAATATCAAACGTTTTTTCAA
Source organism: Trachelipus rathkii (assembly GCA_015478945.1). Classification (NCBI taxonomy): domain Eukaryota; kingdom Metazoa; phylum Arthropoda; class Malacostraca; order Isopoda; family Trachelipodidae; genus Trachelipus; species Trachelipus rathkii. The sequence goes on along the minus strand of JABUQX010060894.1, from coordinate 5,622 downwards.
AACCGGTTTTATTGCGTAATGTGGTATTCCATTTTTCATAGGTACAATGTATATATATATAAGACGAGTCATCGGATTCCGACTCAGCCTCGTAAGTTTTTTCTTAATGTTATTATTATTATTATTATCATTATTATTATTATTATTATTATTATATTATTATTATTATTATTATTATTATTATTATTATTATTATTATTATTATTATTATTATTATTATTATTATTATTATTATTATTATTATTATTATTATTACTCGAAGAAGTGATCCCTATGGGATCAGACAGACACAGATCGCTCCGACTCCCTGTATATATATATAAATATATATAGGTGAAATAATTTTTAGGCTCGGCTCAGGCTCAGCCTACGGCTCCAATATATATTTACATGGGTTAGAGTTAATGTATCGGGTTAAAATTTGGAGGGGTGTTAGATGGTGAGGTAACCTCTTTGTATACGAAGTTACGTCCCCCTGGGTCCCCTGAAGGGGGGACCCACCCCCATTAAAAAATCAAAGTGCTCGTAATTGGTTGAAATTTGGTGAGAGGATTCAGAGTTGAGTTTCTAGAAAGAGTTAGTATTGGATTCTGAGGAGTTGGCTCCGGCACCGGTGCTGGAGCCGCTGCGGAGTCGAGTTAATAAACAGTCGTATAACAACAATGTTGGTGTGTTTATATGGGTTATCGAGGTCGTAGAGTTCGAATATGATGGTTATAAGTGCATATAGGGTGTCTAGGGTCCCACAGATGGGGATTCCACCCCAAACATTAAATATTGACGTAGAAAGCTGAAACTCGGTATACACCTATTATATAAGTTATCATTACTGAAACCAGTGTTAAAATTGCAGGGAGCACCCCATGGGGGGATGCTGGCCCCATCAAACATTGAATATTGACGTAGAAGGCTGAAACTCGGATACACCTATCATATAAGGTACCATTGCTGAACCAGTGTTAAATTATGGTGAGCACCCCAGGGGGATGCTGGCCCCTAAAAACTTGAATATTGACGTAGAAGACTGAAACTCGGTGTACACCTATCATATAAGGTATCATTGCTGAAGCCTGTGTTAAATTATGATGAGTACCCCAGGGGGGATGCAGGCCCCTCAAAAACTTGAATATTGACGTAGAAGGCTGAAACTTGGTATACACCTATCATATAAGGTATCCATGCTGTAGACGAGATGAAATGACCATGAGCACCCATGGGGGATTCTGGGACCCCAAACCTGAAATATTAACATAGTACGATGAAACTCGATATATACCCATATATAAGATTGCTCACATCATATATGGGTTAAATAGCCGTACACACCCCAAAGGGGGGTCTCAGGCACCCCAAATCTGAAATAGTGGCATAGAACGACGAAACTTAGTATACATCTTTCTTATGATGTATCTTCGATACAGAAAAGAAAAATGAAAAAAAAATTAAAAAAAAAAAATTTTTAAAGAAAATTTTTTTAAAAAATTAAAAAAAAAATAAAATAAATTTTTTTTTAAAAATTTAAATTTTTTTTAAAAAAAAAATTAAAAAAAACTAAAAAAAAAAATATTAAATTTTTTTTTATTCTTTTTAAGTTTATAACTTAAAAAATTATACGTTTTTTATATAAATCAAACACCCTCCAAAGCCTCTGGAGCCTCTTGAGCCTCTTTGGCCTCCCCTGTCTCCTCAGCCCCCTCCATCTCACGCCCCTCCCCATCTCTGATCTATTGATTCATGTCATATTCTGTAAAACATAACACAAAACTTTCAATTATTTTGTTTTATATGTTTCAAACAGTTTGTTTTTACAAAATTTACACTTTTCATATTTTATAACTTAAGAAATTTGTGTTTTTACACCCCCAACTGTAAATCAGTAAATCAAACACCCACCCCTCCCTCCTTACCCCAATCCTGGATATTTGTACATTAACATAGTAATATTAACTTAAAATTTTATCATAACCTATGTCTGATTATTATTACTTGGACCGATGGAATATTATCTGAAACTACGAATATAACGTACACGCACAAATCTAACACATCTTAAACACGGAATAAACAGCTAAACCATTACCAAAGTTCCATACTTAACAACAGTGAAAGTAACTAACATTTGAACCAGAACGTAAACCTACTTACACTTTTTTTAATATATCACTGATATTTTTACATTAAACATAGTAAACATTTAACAAAATGTTATCATAACCTTATCTAAATATCATACTGATCAATGAATATATTGCTAACGCAACAAAGTTTTTCATATTAATAAAGCCAACATAGCGATCAACTGAACTACGAAATATAATGTACAACGACAGACCTAAAATTACCTTATGCGCGAATAAACAGTCAACATTTAACAAAGTTCCATACTTAACAACTGTAACGTAACTAACATTTGCCATACAATACGTAACTTATTCACACTTTTTTCAAACATATCTCTTAACATATATTATTATTTTTGCATGAACATAGTAACATTTACAAAAATTTATCACAATTTTGTGTAATTATCATACTGATCAGCGAAAATACGGGCTAAACGCAACAAAGATTTTCACATCAATAATAAAGCTAACATATTCATAACCTGAACTAAATATAATGTATAACATCAAATCCAACATACCTTATGCATGAATAAACTGCTAACAGTAACAAAGTTCCATACTTAACAACAGTAAAGTAACTACAATTGCATACAAAACGTAAACCTATTCATACGTTTTCAAACATAATCTCTAAACATATCATTACGTAATTTTCGTATTTAACACTGGTAAATATTTATCATCACACGTTACCTATTATCATACTGATCAACGAATTAGACCAACGTGACAAAGTTTTTGCTTAACAAAGCTAACATATTTTAGTCTGAACCAAGAATGTAACATACAACGAAAAAAAACCTAAACACAGCTTAAGCAAGGAATAAACTGTTAATGATTAATAAAGTGACATGCTTAACAAACGTAAAGTAACTAACAGCGCATACAGAACGAACAGGTATGAAGCTGATGAGGTAAATATATCATCTAACACAAATCGGTATAGCGATGTGTTTGTTTGTTTATTTTTATTTCATTTCTTTAAAACCTTTTGTTTTAAAAAACTTTATTCTTTTTAATTTTTTTCGTTAAAATTTTTGTTTTTTTAAAAAACTTTTATTTTTTTTTAATTTTCATTTCTTTAAAACTTTTTGTTCTTTTAAGGCATACTTTGTTATTTTTAATTTTATTCAACTTATGGCTTTAAAAAAGGAAAGTTTTATTTTTAATCTTAGTTTTTATGCTTTTCTATTTACTAAAGTAATTTTTAGCTCTTGGTAGCTGTTGATTAAAACATTTTGTGTTTTTACATACCCTAAACAGTAAATCACTAAATAGCAGTAAATCAAACCACCCCTACCTCTCCCCTACCCGGCCCAAACCCTTGATCTATTCGGGATTGATCTATTGATCTAGTTGATGCTGTTACTCAGGCATATTTCGAGTATTCATGTTGGATTAAACATAGCGTAAAAATATGTCATTTTTCAACTAACATTAAATATTAGGTAACATGACTCAGTTTACTCCCAATAGCTTGCAGTCCTTTTGTTGTCTAAGAAATTAGGAATGTTATAACAACAATCTAACATATCTTGTAAACACGAATAAACAGTCGACATTATAAAGTATCATACTTGAGATTAACAATGTATCTTGCCTTACATTCAGAGGAATTCAAATTCTTTGAAACATATCTCTAACATATCACTGTTATTTTACTTTAACATAGTAACATTTAACAAAAAAATCCATCTAACTAACCTATTTATCATACTGACCAAAAGAATATATGGCTAACGTAACAAAGTTTTCACATCAATAAGCTAACATATGAACCTGACCTATGAATATAATGTACACTCCCAAACCTAACACATCTTAAACTTGAGAGAAACAGTTAACATAACAAAGTTCATACTTAACAACAGTAAATTAACTAACATTGCATACAGAACGATCAGATACGAAGCTGATTCAAACATATGCTCTACATATCACTTTTATTTTACATTGACATAGTAACATTTAACATTAAGTTACCATAACTTATCCTAATTATCATATCACCAACAAATATATGCGACGTAACAAGTTTTTTCACATCAATTAAAGCTAACATAGCAAACCTGAACTAGAATATAACTACAATGACAAAACCTAAACATACCTGATGATCGAATAAATAGGCTAACATTAACAAAGTCCATACTTTAACAACACTAAAGAAAACTAACATTGGCATACAGAAACGGAAACATTACGAACTGAGTGGTTCCTGTTTCACTAGAGTTATCTGATAACAAGTCGAGAAATTGTTCAAACTCTCCCACTTGTTTCAAAACATTACGCAATACCTATGGTTCTTGTTTGGTTCGTTTTCGAAACATTATGCAACACCTTGATTCTTGTGTGGTTCGTTTCGAAACATTAAGCTATACATTTGGTTCTTGTTGTCACAGGTTCAACATAACAAATTTATTAAAAACATTTTGTTTCTTCTAATGTCGTTGCTTGAAAAACTTTAACTTTTTATGACTTTTATTTCTTCAAAACTGTTTGTTTTGTGTTTGTTTTTTGTTTTGTTTTTTTGAAACTTTTAATTTTTAATTTTATTTCATAAAACTTTTTGTTTTTACTTAAAAACTTTTAATTTTTTAATTTGATTATTTAAAACTTTTGTTTTACTAAAAAACTTTAATTTTTAATTTTATTTCGTTAAAACTTTTGTTTTTTACTAAAAAATTTTATTCTTTTTATTTTGTATAACGTAAAAATTTGTGTTTTTACACCCAAAAGCAGTAATCAGTAAATCAAAACCAGCCACCCTACTCTCCTCATCGTCACCTACCATTCCATGATCTATCGATCTATCGATCTATTGATTCAAGTCACATTTTCGGTGTATACCATTTCGGATAAACATAACATTAAAAACAAGTTCTTTATTACAGTGATGTCAACGATATATGAACATAAACAAAGTTTTCCTTTAAATAAAAACTAACATAGCATTCATCTGATCTAAAATATAATGTACAAAATAAGCCTAACATACCTTAAACGATGAATAAAGCTGTTTAACATTAACAAAGTTCCATACTTAACAACAGTAAAGTAACTAACATGGCATCCAAAAAACGTAACCTAATCTTACTTTGTTCAAGCATATCTCTAACATAGCAATGTTAATTCAGATTAACATGGTAATATTTAACCAAAAATACATCATAACCTTGTATAATTATCATACTGATCAAAACGAATATAGACTAACATAACAAAGTTTGTCACATTAATAAAAGCTACATAGCATCATCTTGAACTAAGAAATTATTCCACGACAAAACCTAACATACCTTAAACATGAATTAAACTGTCAACATTAACAAGTTCCACATTACAAAGTAAACTAGCTAATTGCACTCAAACGTATCCTACTTCATACATTTTTTCAAGCATATCTCTATCATATTAACGTTAATTTTACATTGATACAGTTAATATTTAACTAAAATTTATCACAAACCTGTCTAATTATCATACAGACCAGCGA
>JABUQX010060893.1:0-19181 GCA_015478945.1 Trachelipus rathkii | reverse complement strand
GATAGCAGAGGAAGGCGTTGGCGAAGGAGGGACCAAGAGGTGAACCCATAGCCACACCATCAATCTGTTGATAAAGGATGTTATTAAACAGAAAAATAGAATCTGAGGTGGCTAAATTGATAAATTTTATAAATTGTCTCTTATTGAGACCTCCTATACATTCTTGGTTAGAAAACAAAGTGTTGGAAATGATTTCACGGGTTTCGGCAACAGGAACGTTAGTAAAAAGGGACTGAATATCAAAACTCACCATAAAGGCTTGAGGGAGTGAAAGAGATGAAATATAGTCCACGAATTCAAAAGAACTATGAAGGGTATGTTGGTTGTGGGTAATGGGGTCAATCAATGGCACAAGAAATTTCGAAAGACTGTAGGTGGGGGTGTTAAGAGCTGAGAGGATAGGACGGAGGGGGACGTCAGGTTTGTGAGTTTTGGGAAGCCCATACAGTAAGCCTGGCTGGCTACCAGATACGTGAAGTGAGTCAAAGTTAGAGTTGACAGATTTTAGAGACCTGACAAAGTTATTAATCTTATCCTCTACTCTAAGTAAATGTTTAAAAATACAACCTGTAAGCATTTTAAATTTTGAGACATCGTTCAAAATGTTGTTCATTTTATGAAGATAGGATGCTTTATTAAGAAGCACTACCCCTTTTCCCTTGTCGGGGCGACAAATGATGATGGATTTGTCCTTTCCTAAGTCTCTCAGAATATTTAGATCCTTAAAGCTAAAAACAAGGGAGAAAATTTTCTTTGAGTTAAATGAGTAGAAGAATTTTTTGAGAACATACCTGACATCTCCAGTCCAATCCATGCCATGAACACCATGAAGGCCAGCGAGTTGGAGGAACAATTTCTCGAATTTAAGGAAGCATTGGAAAAAGTCAAGCTTAAAAAGGGGAAGGTGGAAATCAAGTCCTAAGGAGAGGTTTCTAGTTTCAGCCATGGTCAGGGCTCTGGAACTGAAGTTGGTAATTACGGAACTGCGATTAATGTTCAAGTTACTAATAAGGCCCAGCCTTTCCAGTTTAATAGTTTGTCTTTGTAAAGTGGACGTCTTAAAGATACTCACCCTCCTATTCACAAGGTACCGGAGATAACCAAAATCCAACCAAGAGACATCGTTACGAAAGGCGACACGAGCTCTATCCAACTGTTCCTCCAGTCTAAGCTTCAACCTCTGTTTGTATTGGAGTTCGGAGACTAGAAGTTTAGAAGTCCATTTGCGGTAGAGAGGAGAATTCTGTAGGGAGGATCTATATAATTTAAATTTCATGAAATTAGGAACATAATTGTAAGAAATACAAACGGTAAGAAAAACGAGGTCTGCATCAGTTTTGGCACATCTCTTTGAAAGGGACTCCAATCTTCTATAACGATGAAGTACGTCTTCATTATATCTGGTTCTTAAAATATCTGCGATTGATTTGTTCCTAGGGAACCTCAATTTAAATATGAAAAGGAAGACAAACACCAAGGAGAGTGCCATAGTATATTAAGAACGTTTCGCGCTCTAGCTAAGCGCATCATCAGCTATAAGTAAATAATAAATTATAAAAGAACAATGTTCACAATATTTACGATTATATAATATATAAAATATATAGAAAAGTAAAATTATAAAAATTACAAAAATTACAAAAAATTACAAAAATTACAAAAATTACAAAAAATTAAATCTATTATTAACCTCGTTTTACTAACCTTACATACTGGATGAACCATAAGAATGAATAAACAAGATTAAATCCGAGCACTATTTATACCTAAATTATACATAAATTGGTTGGTTGTTTGGGAGACTTACAAAACTTAAAAATCGGTATTTATACCGATTATAATTTAAAATGAAAATTAGAAATGACATATATGAAATTATTATACAATTAAAATAAATGTTAAGTTTGGATGAGATAAACATCAGCAGTTGAGTTTCAGGCCAATTCATGACTGTAGAGGCTCTCCAAGATTTTCCTGTCGCGAGTGTCAGTGACGGAGGCAAGAATCGAGATTTAATCCCTAAAGATTGCATGATAGTTTTCGTGGCTATGGCTTACGTATGGATGAAAATGTTCAGAGGATAGAACAGGAAGGATTGGGTACGGAAAGAAAAAACCCTGTGTTTTGACAATTCCTGATGCAAAGTTGTAGGCCTGTTTTACCTACATAGCGGGCATTACAGCCAGCACAACTTATTACAAGTAGACATCGAGGAGTGCAACTCTTTAGGGATTAAAACTTTGGACCTGAAAAGTCTACTAATTTTTTTTTGAAGTTATTTTAGTATGACAGAAAAAATTAAAAGTTTGGCAAATGGAAGTGTCTTCAGTTAATATAGGTTCCTGAGGGTCTCTTAATAAGGTTGTCGGTGACATCGACCATGTGTAAGGAATCTTGAGTGTAAATTTTGTTTTTAGGACATCAGAAGTAGGGAGAGTTTGGTCTAAGAATGCGTTCTTAGCAGAAGTTTAAATATGGTTTTATCAACAAGGTATGAAGGGAAGAGATTAAAATTAGCGAAGCTCCTTAAATATTTGAGTTCTCTGAATGGAAAGAAATCCAGGAGGAACATACCTATAAAGGCTCGGTTTATTTCTGCTGTTAAAGCGGACAATTTGTAAACTTACGGGAAGAAAGCTTGAAGAAGGTGAAGTGCCTAATTGGGTGAGGTCGGGCTTGCAGGTAAATTCCTGTGTAGAAAAAGAACCATTAGTGCGAGAGACGCCAACATTAAGAAACGGAAGGAAACCATCCACTTCAGATTCCATTGAAAATTTGATATTTTTATGTTGCTTATTAAGGAAAATTTTAAAAAAATAAGTCGGCATGTATTCTTTGTTTAGAAAAAATTAAGAAGCAGTCATCCACATATCTTTTGTAGACAATGGGTTTTTGAAGGTGGGGGGGCATTTTTCGAGCCAAGACCTGTTTCATGATTAGCAGAGGAAGGCGTTTGGCGAATTGAGGACCAACCAAGAGGTGAACCATAGCCCGGCCCCATCAATTGTATGATTAAAGGATGCTTATTGAAACAGAAAAATAGAACTGAGTGTGGCTAATTTGAGGAAATTTTATAAAATTGTCTTTCGTTTTTATGGAGGACTCCTATACATCTTGGTTAGAAAACCAAAGTGTTGGAAATGATTTCACGGGTTTCGGCAACAGAAACGTTAGTAAAAAGGGACTGAATATTCAAAACCTTCACCATCAAACGGCTTTTGAGGGAGTGAAAGAGATGAAATATAGTCCACGAATTCAAAAGAACTATGAAGGGTATGTTGGTTGTGGGTAATGGGGTCAATCAATGGCACAAGAAATTTCGAAAGACTGTAGGTGGGGGTGTTAAGAGCTGAGAGGATAGGGCGGAGGGGGACGTCAGGTTTGTGAGTTTTGGGAAGCCCATACAGTAAGCCTGGCTGGCTACCAGATACGTGAAGTGAGTCAAAGTTAGAGTTGACAGATTTTAGAGACCTGACAAAGTTATTAATCTTATCCTCTACTCTAAGTAAATGTTTAAAAATACAACCTGTAAGCAGTTTAAATTTTGAGACATCGTTCAAAATGTTGTTCATTTTATGAAGATAGGATGCTTTATTAAGAAGCACTACCCCTTTTCCCTTGTCTGGGCGACATATGATGATGGATTTGTCCTTTCCTAAGTCTCTCAGAATATTTAGATCCTTAAAGCTAAAAACAGGGGAGAAAATTTTCTTTGAGTTAAATGAGTAGAAGAATTTTTTGAGAACATACCTGACATCTCCAGTCCAATCCATGCCATGAACACCATGAAGGCCAGCGAGTTGGAGGAACAATTTCTCGAATTTAAGGAAGCATTGGAAAAAGTCAAGCTTAAAAAGGGGAAGGTGGAAATCTAGTCCTAAGGAGAGGATTCTAGTTTCAGCCAAGGTCAGGGCTCTGGAACTGAAGTTGGTAATTACGGAACTGCGATTAATGTTCAAGTTACTAATAAGGCCCAGCCTTTCCAGTTTAATAGTTTGTCTTTGTAAAGTGGACGTCTTAAAGATACTCACCCTCCTATTCACAAGGTACCGGAGATAACCAAAATCCAACCAAGAGACATCGTTACGAAAGGCGACACGAGCTCTATCCAACTGTTCCTCCAGTCTATGCTTCAACCTCTGTTTGTATTGGAGTTCGGAGACTAGAAGTTTAGAAGTCCATTTGCGGTAGAGAGGAGAATTTTGTAGGGAGGATCTATATAATTTAAATTTCATGAAATTAGGAACATAATTGTAAGAAATACAAACGGTAAGAAAAACGAGGTCTGCATCAGTTTTGGCACATCTCTTTGAAAGGGACTCCAATCTTCTATAACGATGAAGTACGTTCTTCATATAATTCTGGTTCTATAAAATTCTGCGATTGATTTGTTCCTTAGGGAACCTCAATTTTAAATATGAAAAGCGAAGACAAACACCAAGTAGAGTGCACTAGTTATATTAAGAACGTTTCGCCGCTCTAGCTAGCGCAATCATCAGCTTTAAGTAAATTAATAAATTAAAAAAGAACAATGTCACCAATATTTACGAATTATTCATAATATATAAATTATATAGAAAAGTTCTATTTAAAAAAAATATTAACAGAAGCTTTACAAAAATTCACAAAAATTACCCAAAAATTAGCAAAAATTTAGATCTATTATAACCTCTTTTTTTACTTAACCGTTAGATAATGGATGAACCAATAAAGAATGAATGAACAATAATTAAATCCGAGCACTATTTATACCTAAATTATACATTATAAATTGGTTGGTTGTTTGGAACTTACTAAACTTAAAAATCAGTATTTTCTACAGAATAATAAAAATGAAAATTAATAAATGAAATATATGAAAATTAATTACAATTAAAATAAATTAGGTTTGATTGAAGATAAATCAGAGTTGAGTTCAGGCTCCAATTCATGATTGTAGAGGCTCTCCAAGATTTTCCTGTCGCGAGTGTCAGTGACGGAGGCAAGAATCGAGAAGTCGTTGGTAGTGATGGGATGATCTTTTTCGTGGCTATGGCTACGTATGGATGAAAATTCAGGTGAGGATAGAGGAAGATTGGTACGGAAAGAAAAACCCTTGTGTTTGGCAATCCTGGATGCAAAGTTGTCAGCTCGTTTTGACCTACATAGCGGGTTACAAGCCAGCAACATTATACCAAGTAGACATCCGAGGAGGCACTGTTTTTAGGATTAATCTTTGGACCTTGGAAAAAGTTACTAATTTTGAAGTTATTTGTAGGAATAAAAATAAAGGTGGCAAATGGGAAGTGTCTCGTTAATATAGGCTCTGAGGGTTTCTTTATTAAGAGGTGTCGAGTGAACTCGGACCTGTGTAAGGAATCTTGAGGTAAAATCTTCTGTTTAGGGACATCAAAGTGGGAGTAGGTGTCTAAAATGGTTTCTCAAGAAGTAAATATGGTCTTTCATCAAACAAGGTATTCGAAGGAAAGAGATTAAAAATTAGCGAAGCTTCCTTAATATTGGAGTCTGAATGAAAAGAAATCCAGGAGGAATATACCTTAAAAGGCTCGGTTTATTCTGCCTGTAAAGCCGGACCAATTAATAATTATCTGGGAAGAAAGCGAGAAGTGAAGTGCCTAATTGGCCGGTGGAGGGTCGGGCTTGCGGTAAATCCTGGTGTAGAAACAAGAAACCATTGTGCGAGAGACGCAAACAATCAAGGAAACGAAAGGAAACCTCCACTTCAGATTCCATGGAAAAATTTGACTTATTTTTATGTTGCCTTAGATTACAGGGAAATTAAAATAAGTCGGGGCCATGTTTCTGTTTAGAAAAATATTAAGAAGCAGTCATCCATCATATCTTTTCGTAGACAATGGGTTTGAAGCGTGAGGGGCATTTTTTCGAGCCAGACTCGTTCATGATGATTAGCCAGAGGAGGCGTTGAGGAAGGAGGACAAGAGGTGAACCCATAGCCCACACATCAATCTTTAGTTTGATAAAGGATGTTATTAAACAGAAAAAAAGAATCTGAGGTGGCTAAATTGATAAATTTTATAAATTGTCTCTTATTGAGACCTCCTATACATTCTTGGTTAGAAAACAAAGTGTTGGAAATGATTTCACGGGTTTCGGCAACAGGAACGTTAGTAAAAAGGGACTGAATATCAAAACTCACCATAAAGGCTTGAGGGAGTGAAAGAGATGAAATATAGTCCACGAATTCAAAAGAACTATGAAGGGTATGTTGGTTGTGGGTAATGGGGTCAATCAATGGCACAAGAAATTTCGAAAGACTGTAGGTTGGGGTGTTAAGAGCTGAGAGGATAGGACGGAGGGGGACGTCAGGTTTGTGAGTTTTGGGAAGCCCATACAGTAAGCCTGGCTGGCTACCAGATACGTGAAGTGAGTCAAAGTTAGAGTTGACAGATTTTAGGGACCTGACAAAGTTATTAATCTTATCCTCTACTCTAAGTAAATGTTTAAAAATACAACCTGTAAGCAGTTTAAATTTTGAGACATCGTTCAAAATGTTGTTCATTTTATGAAGATAGGATGCTTTATTAAGAAGCACTACCCCTTTTCCTTTGTCGGGGCGACATATGATGATGGATTTGTCCTTTCCTAAGTCTCTCAGAATATTTAGATCCTTAAAGCTAAAAACAGGGGAGAAAATTTTCTTTGAGTTAAATGAGTAGAAGAATTTTTTGAGAACATACCTGACATCTCCAGTCCAATCCATGCCATGAACACCATGAAGGCCAGCGAGTTGGAGGAACAATTTCTCGAATTTAAGGAAGCATTGGAAAAAGTCAAGCTTAAAAAGGGGAAGGTGGAAATCTAGTCCTAAGGAGAGGATTCTAGTTTCAGCCAAGGTCAGGGCTCTGGAACTGAAGTTGGTAATTACGGAACTGCGATTAATGTTCAAGTTACTAATAAGGCCCAGCCTTTCCAGTTTAATAGTTTGTCTTTGTAAAGTGGACGTCTTAAAGATACTCACCCTCCTATTCACAAGGTACCGGAGATAACCAAAATCCAACCAAGAGACATCGTTACGAAAGGCGACACGAGCTCTATCCAACTGTTCCTCCAGTCTAAGCTTCAACCTCTGTTTGTATTGGAGTTCGGAGACTAGAAGTTTAGAAGTCCATTTGCGGTAGAGAGGAGAATTCTGTAGGGAGGATCTATATAATTTAAATTTCATGAAATTAGGAACATAATTGTAAGAAATACAAACGGTAAGAAAAACGAGGTCTGCATCAGTTTTGGCACATCTCTTTGAAAGGGACTCCAATCTTCTATAACGATGAAGTACGTCTTCATTATATCTGGTTCTTAAAATATCTGCGATTGATTTGTTCCTAGGGAACCTCAATTTAAAGATGAAAAGGAAGACAAACACCAAGGAGAGTGCCATAGTATATTAAGAACACGTTTCGCGCTCTTACTAAGCGCATCATCAGCTATAAGTAAATAATAAATTAATTTAAAAGAACAATGTCCACAATATTTACGATTATATAATATATATATAGAAAATTATAAAATTATAAAAATTACAAAAATTACAAAAAATTACAAAAATTACAAAAATTACAAAAAATTAATTTCTATATAACCTCGTTTTTACTAACCCTTACATACCTGGTGAACCATAAGGAATGAAATGGAACAATATTACATCCGAAGCACTATTTTATACCTAAATTATACATAAATTGGTTTGTTGTTTGGGACTTACTAAACTTAAATCAGTAATTTATAACAGTATATAAAATGAAAATTATAAATTGACATATATGTGAAAATTATTACCAATTTAAATAAATTAGTTTGATTGAAGATAAATCAGAGTTGAGTTCAGGCTCCAATTCATGAATGTAGAGGCTCTCCAAGATTTTCCTGTCGCGAGTGTCAGTGACGGAGGCAAGAATCGAGAAGTCGTTGGTAGAGTGATGGGATGATCTTTTTTCGTGGCTATGGCTACGTATGGATGAAAATTCAGGTGAGGATAGAGAAAGATTGGTACGGAAAGAAAAACCCTTGTGTTTGGCAATCCTGATGCAAAGTTGTAGGCCTGTTTTACCTACATAGCGGGCATTACAGCCAGCACACTTATACCAAGATAGACCTATCGAGGAGTGCAATTTTAATCTCTTTCCTTCATACCTTGTTGATTAAAACCATATTTAACTTCCTTGAAGAACCATTTTAGACACCTACTCCCACTTTGATGTCCCCTAAACAGAACATATTTACTCAAATTTCCTTACACAGGTCGATTCACCAACACCCTTATTAGAACCCTCAGACCTATATTAACGAGACACTTCCCATTTGCCACCTTTATTTTTATTCCTACTAATAACTTTAAAATTAGTAACTTTTTCAGGTCCAAAGATTTAATCCCTAAAGAGTTGCACTCCTCGATAGTCTACTTGTATAAGTGTGCTGGCTGTAATGCCCGCTATGTAGGTCAAACAGGCCTACAACTTTGCATCAGGATTGCCAAACACAAGGGTTTTTCTTTCCGTACCAATCTTCCTCTATCCTCACCTGAATTTTCATCCATACGTAGCCATAGCCACGAAAAAGATCATCCCATCACTACCAACGACTTCTCGATTCTTGCCTCCGTCACTGATACTCGCAACAGGAAAATCTTGGAGAGCCTCTACATTCATGAATTGGAGCCTGAACTCAACTCTGATTTTTCTTCATCCAAAACTTAATTTATTTTAATTGTAATATTTTTCATATATGTCTTATTTATAATAATGCAATGCAGTTAGACTGTTATAAACACTTTATTTTTAAAGTTTTATTAATTCCAAAACAATAAAAAAGAAAGGAAACATAAAGCCCAACCAATTTATGTATTAATTTAGCGTATAAAATAGTGCCTCGGATTTAATATTGTTCATTCATTCTTATGGTTCATCCAGTATGTAAGGTTAGTAAAACGAGGTTAATAATAGATTTAATTTTTTGTAATTTTTGTAATTTTTGTAATTTTTTGTAATTTTTGTAATTTTTATAATTTTACTTTTCTATATATTTTATATATTATATAATCGTAAATATTGTGGACATTGTTCTTTTATAATTTATTATTTACTTATAGCTGATGATGCGCTTAGCTAGAGCGCGAAACGTTCTTAATATACTATGGCACTCTCCTTGGTGTTTGTCTTCCTTTTCATATTTAAATTGAGGTTCCCTAGGAACAAATCAATCGCAGATATTTTAAGAACCAGATATAATGAAGACGTACTTCATCGTTATAGAAGATTGGAGTCCCTTTCAAAGAGATGTGCCAAAACTGATGCAGACCTCGTTTTTCTTACCGTTTGTATTTCTTACAATTATGTTCCTAATTTCATGAAATTTAAATTATATAGATCCTCCCTACAGAATTCTCCTCTCTACCGCAAATGGACTTCTAAACTTCTAGTCTCCGAACTCCAATACAAACAGAGGTTGAAGCTTAGACTGGAGGAACAGTTGGATAGAGCTCGTGTCGCCTTTCGTAACGATGTCTCTTGGTTGGATTTTGGTTATCTCCGGTACCTTGTGAATAGGAGGGTGAGTATCTTTAAGACGTCCACTTTACAAAGACAAACTATTAAACTGGAAAGGCTGGGCCTTATTAGTAACTTGAACATTAATCGCAGTTCCGTAATTACCAACTTCAGTTCCAGAGCCCTGACCTTGGCTGAAACTAGAATCCTCTCCTTAGGACTAGATTTCCACCTTCCCCTTTTTAAGCTTGACTTTTTCCAATGCTTCCTTAAATTCGAGAAATTGTTTCTCCAACTCGCTGGCCTTCATAGTGTTCATGGCATGGATTGGACTGGAGATGTCAGGTGTGTTCTCAAAAAATTCTTCTACTCATTTAACTCAAAGAAAATTTTCTCCCCTGTTTTTAGCTTTAAGGATCTAAATATTCTGAGAGACTTAGGAAAGGACAAATCCATCATCATATGTCGCCCAGACAAGGGAAAAAAGGGGTAGTGCTTCTTAATAAAGCATCCTATCTTCATAAAATGAACAACATTTTGAACGATGTCTCAAAATTTAAACTGCTTACAGGTTGTATTTTTAAACATTTACTTAGAGTAGAGGATAAGATTAATAACTTTGTCAGGTCTCTAAAATCTGTCAACTCTAACTTTGACTCACTTCACGTATCTGGTAGCCAGCCAGGCTTACTGTACAAGCATCAAGAAACGGACGGAATCCATGCACCTCTCACTCCGTCCTATCCTCTCAGCTCTTATCACCCCCACTTACAGTCTTTCGAAATTCCTTGTGCCATTGATTGACCCCATTACCTACAACCAACATACCCTTCATAGTTCTTTTGAATTCGTGGACTATATTTCATCTCTTTCACTCCCTCAAGCCTTTATGGTGAGTTTTGATATTCAGTCCCTTTTTACTAACGTTCCTGTTGCCGAAACCCGTGAAATCATTTCCAACACTTTGTTTTCTAACCAAGAATGTATAGGAGGTCTCAATAAGAGACAATTTATAAAATTTATCAATTTAGCCACCTCAGATTCTATTTTCCTGTTTAATGACAACCTTTATCAACAGATTGATGGTGTGGCTATGGGTTCACCTTTGGGTACCTCCTTCGTCAACGCCTTTTTCTGCTATCATGAGCAGTCCTGGCTCGAAAACTGCCCCCCAACCTTTAAACCCATTGTCTACAAAAGATATGTGGATGACTGCTTCATAATTTTTTCCAACAAAAAACATGCCGACTTATTTTTAAATTTCCTTAATAAGCAACATAAAAATATCAAATTTTCCATGGAATCTGAAGTGGATGGTTTCCTTCCGTTCCTTGATGTTGGCGTCTCTCGCACTAATGGTTCTTTTTCTACACAGATTTACTGCAAGCCGACCTCCACCCAATTAGGCACTCACTTCTTCAGCTTTCTTAGAGATAAGTTTAAATTGTCCGGCTTTACAGGCAGAATAAACCGGGCCTTTAACCAAGGATTTCTTTTCATCCAGAACTTCAATATTTAAGAAGCTTCTCCTATTTTAATCTTTTTCCTTCATACCTTGTTGATATAATCATATTTAACTTCCTTAAGAACCCATTTAGACCACCTACTCCCGCTTTTGATGTCCCTAAACAAAAAATTTTACCTGAAAGATTCTTTACACAGGTCGGTTCACCGATACCCTTAATAGAACCCTCAGACATATATTAACGAGACACTTCCCATTTGCCCACTTTATTGTTTATTCCCTACTAATAACTTCAAAATTAGTAACTTTTCAGGTCCAAAGATTTAATCCCTAATGAGTTGCACTCCTCGATAGTCTACTTGTAAAAGTGTGCTGGCTGTAATGACCGCTATTTAGGTCAAACATGCCTACAACTTTGCATCAGGATTGCCAAACACAAGGGTTTTTCTTTCCGTACCAATCTTCCTCTATCCTTTCACCTGAATTATTATCCAATACGTAGCCATAGCCACGAAAAAGAATCGATCCCATCACTACCAACGGACTTCTCGATTCTGCCTCCGTCACTGGACACTCGCGACAGGAAAATGCTTGGAGAGGCCTCTACATTCTGAATTGGAGCCTGAACATCAACTCTGATTATATCTTTCAATCCAAACTTAATTTATTTTAGTTGTATAATTTTCATATATGTCATTTATAATTTTCATTTTATTATACTCGTTATTAAATACTTGATTTTTTAAGTTTAGTAAGTTTCCAAACAACCAACCATTTATGTATAATTTAGGTATAAATAGTGCTCCGGATTTAATATTGTTCATTCATTCTTATGGTTCATCCAGTATGTAAGGTTAGTAAAAACGAGGTTAATAATAGATTTAATTTTTGTAATTTTTTGTTATTTTTCTCTTTTTGAAATTATTCGTAATTTCTAAAATCTTTACTTTTTTAATATATTTTATATATTATTAATCGTAAATATTGTGGACATTGTTCTTTTATAATTTATTATTTACTTAAAGCTGATGATGCGCTTAGCTACAGCGCGAAACGTCCTTAATATACTATGGCACTCTCCTTGGTGTTGTCTTCCTATTTCATATTTAAATGGAGGTTCCCTAGAACAAATTCAATCGCTGATATATATATATAATATATATTATATATATATATATATATTATATATATATATTATATATTATATATATATTAGTATATTATATATATATATTATTATATATTATATATATATATATATATATATAATATATATATATTTAATGTTAAACCCTTGTAAGTTAATGATTATTAAATTGTGAAGTGCAGTTAATTATATCTATTCTTTATATATTTTACTTATAATTGCTTAGCTAGTTTATCCTCAAGGTAGCACCCTTAGGTTAGTATATACTAATTTATGTAGCCCAACAAATAAGGCCATCGTAATAGGGCCAAAATTTCTTTTTTATCATTATTATTATATAAAATTTAATGTATAGTAATTATTTATTATATTTTATGTTAAATTTAATTATATTATTTCTTGCATTTATTATTCTTTTTTTTTTGTTTAATCCCAGGTTTTCTGGGGTCCGTATTTTTTTTCTAAATACAAATCAACTGCCATCAAGTCTTTTGTCTTCAATCCTTTTGGTTTGTGCCCACTAACTTTCAAACAAGCATCGCCACTAAAATGTTTGGTGACCCCCAGAGTGACATGTGCCAATGGAGTGGCACAACGGAACATGAGTAACAAAAAAAAAAAAAAAATCCATCAAATCAGTTTCTTCTACTTGGGCTACTACTCTGTTCGGTCATCCTGTGCCGCCTTTACCGTGCTTCTCACTGCAGGTGAGGACCAACTGCATGTAAGAGTACATGGTCGAAGCCTTCTCAAGTGACCTTAATGGTTTGCCCACCTGCTTCTCACCTGGACAGCTACGTCGCGTCTACACCGGACGTTCCTTCCAGGTCTGGAGAGCGGAGTGTGCTCGCGGCATTGTCACTGGGGGAAGTTCTGTGGCGTCTGGGGCAGGAGGCTGCTAGCCCCACTGATGACTCCTAAGCAGCCTCCGGGAAGAAACGCCACTTTATCGTGACAACGCATCAATCTCTTCAACATCAATGAGCCTCATGGAAAGTGGTTCTCAAGGCACCCACGCTAAAAAGTAGTGACCCTTGGAGTGACATTGAAGCCTACCAGTGGAAGTAGGCTCCCAACATCCAGCCAGCATTATTTATCCACAGCTACGGCTACCAGATTTTCGTGCGCAGCTTTCAAAGCAAGCGATTTGGACCCCATTCATAGGCCAAACAAAGGAAAACCGTCCTGTTGCAGTGCAACAATTTACCAACTTTCAGAGACTTTACTATTTTATTTTATTATTATTGTTATATTTTATTATATTTATTATTATTATATTATATTATTATTATTATTATTATTATTATTATTATTATTATTATTATTATTATTATTATTATTATTATTATTATTATTATTATTATTATTATTATTTTTATTATTATTCATTTTTTTTTTCATTTTACATTTTATTTTTTATTTGTGATAATATTTTTATATATAACTATTTTTATAATTTTCAATTTTATATATATGCATTGTCAAACACGAGAAACAAAAATAGTTTTAGCTTTTATTTATCATATTTCTGCAGAACAAAAATTTTAGTTTTTTTTTATGTCATATTTCTGCGGAAAACAGAATAGTTAGTTATTTTCGCGCTGAGCATCTTTTACACTTATTTTACTTATTTACTTTTTCTAGTATTAGTGCTGTGGTTTTCCTATCCCTTATCCTTCTCTCTTCGTCATTTCTTTTCTTCTACTTCATTCTCCAGCCCTCGTCATGGTGGAGACTAACGACGACACCCATCCTCCACCCCCTCACCACTTTCGTCTCCCTCCTTTCTACCCTCACCATCCTGAAACATGGTTTTCACTAGTAGATGGCATCCTCCGTACTATCAGTGATGAGGCGACCAAGTATAGTACTGTTTTGTCCTTCCTGCCTGAGGATGTATCCCTCCGTATTAGGGATTCCATCCCTACCTTACTCAGATCTTCGTACCCTCTTGATCTCCCGCCTGTCCCTTTCTCAGGAGGCCAAGTACGAAGAACTCCTACGTGGCACCTCACTAGGAGATCAGAACCCTTCTGATCTCCTGGTGCAGATGCTCTCTTTGCTGAGTGGACCCCCTTGTCGAGATATTTTATCGATGAGGACACGCGGGTTCAGTATCAATAAATAGTTTCTGCTGTCTAGGGGTTTTAAACTATATTAAATCCTTTTAAAACTTTGCGAATAACTAGGTCTCAAGTTTCCAATGAGAATACTTGTCTAATAATCAGGTCACTGTGCAGGATAGCAAACAATCAAGATAAAGCAGGAGTTTTACTCATAAGTAATATTAAAAGAAAATCCCAATCACAAGTTTAAAGATCGATAGTACGAAACGCAAAAAGCCCTTATCATAAAATCTCTGCCTTTTTATACTCTTTGGCAGTATCTTAAATATAGCAATTAACTAAAATAATAATATCAATCCTTAACTTGATAAGTCTAAAATTAATTATATACCTATCATATTACAAGCTAATAATTTTATATATCTCAATTTGCCAAAATAAATCTTCTTTTATAAAATAATAAAATTGAGTGAATTGTGAAATATTCTAAACTTAAATAAATAATAGCGAAATCAATAATAATAGTCTTTCCAAAATTAATAAATAAACTAGTGAATCTCATAATTGAGAAATTATGGCCCTCAGGCAAGGTATAACTTGACACACGCCCCTCCTAAGAAGACAAAGTGACGTGTCATCTTTCGTCTTGAAAAGAAAAAGGTCAAGATCAGCTTTGCCTGGACAAAAAATCAGCCATGACGTTATCCTTCCCACTGATGGATTGTAACACAAACTTATACCTTTGTAAAAGTATGGCCCATCGCATGATCCTTGGGTTGGTAAATTTAGCTTCCTTCATGAAAGTTAGGGGTCGATGATCCGTCTGTAGCGTAAATTCCTTTCCATACAGGTAGCTTTCGAACTTCTTAATGCCGTAAATTATCGCCAAACCTTCTTTCTCTAAAACGCTCCATTTCTTTTCTGTATCCGATAGTCGTCTTCCTCCATACGCGACTGGAAATATTCCATCTTCATGCTGTTGTAGGAGGCATGAACCTATTGCGTAATCAGATGCGTCAGTTTGTAATATGAAACGAAACGCTTCTTGGTATCAGGCAAGCGTAATATGGGTGCAGATATAAGCACCTTCTTCAGTGTGTCAAAAGCCAACTGTTGACTTTCACCCCATTTGACGTGATTAGATGTCCCTTTTTTCAGTAGATCGTAAAGAGGGCATGCTATCGCAGCATAATTTGGCACGAAAGACCTGTAATACCCCGTCAGACCCAAGAACGATCTTACGTCCTTCTTCTTCACAGGGATTGGGGCTTCTTTAATTCTACTCACATTTTCATCATATAAACCTTTACATCCAGGGCTTAACTTGTGACCCAAGAATTCCAGATTGAAGGTCCCCAACAAACATTTCGAGGGTCTGACGGTAAACCCAGCTTCTGAGAGTCGACTGAATAATTCGTGCAATTCTGCCATATGGGTTTTCCAGTCCTTCGTATGTACGATAAGATCATCGATATAACACTCTGTATGATTCATCCCCTTTAGAATTTTCCTTAATGTCCTAGTCAAGGTGGCGCCGGCATTAACTAAACCGAACGGCATTCTCAAGAATTCATAATGTCCGCTTTGGATCACAAACGCCGTCTTAAAAACATCCTTTTCACGAACTGGGATCTGCCAATATCCCTTCGATAAGTCCAGCTTCGAAAAATAAAGATCACCGGCAAATCGTGAAAAAATATCTTCAATGTTTGTCATGGGCTCTGGGTCAAACACGGTTATGGCATTTAATTTCCGGAAATCTGCACATATGCGATTTGACCCATCTTTTTTCTTTACGACGACGATCGGCGATGCATAGGGCGAATCCGACTCTTGAATTATCCCCATTTTTAGCATATCGTGAATCTCTTCTTCTACCTGAGACCTGATGGCGTGAGGGATTGAATAGGGCTTTGACCGGATTGGGTCTTCACATGTAAGGTTTATTTCGTGATAATGATGATTACATCGTCCCGGCGCATTTGTGAAAAGCGATCCGAAAATTTTGATTACAGCTTTCAACTCTTCTTTTTTATGAACATTTAAATCAATGCCAATAGGAATGTCATCAACACCCTCTTCTTTTGAAGACTGTATTTTACCGCCAGGAACATCGAGTGGTATCTCGTTTTCATCTTCTTCCTCGAGAATAGCGAGGGCTGTTGTGGTGTTGTCTTCTAGATTTCCCTCGGTCTCCACGTCCCGTCTATGATAACGTTTAAGCAAGTTGACATGATAAATTTTAACTTTGTCCCCGTACTTGATCTTATAACAACAACCGCCCAGAGCCTCGATGATCTTATAAGGTCCTTTCCACGTCATCAATAATTTATTATGATTCGTAGGAAGGAGGATCAACACTTCGTCATTAGTCTCGAAACTTCTTGGACGAGCCTTTTCTGTCATAAAAATGCTTAACCTTTATCTGGGCCTTTCTAAGTGTTTTTGGCCATCCTAGGGTTTTCCTCAGCTTATTCGCGAAAGCTGAATATATTAGTTGTAGTATTCTCTACCTCTTTGGTCTCACCTTGGTCAAAAGATCTCTTAAAATCTGCATTGGTCCACGCACGGTTCGACCGTATAACAACTCGAATGGCGCAAAACCGGTGCTAGCCTGGGGAACTTCCCTGTAAGCAAAAAGTAAGGGATTGATGAAACTCGCCCATTTTTTTGGTTGCTCCTGACACAGTTTCCTAAGCATGGATTTTAATGCGCCGTTGAATTTTTCCACAAGGCCGTTTGCCATAGGGTGGTAGGGCGACGTGAAAATTTGTCTGATCTTAAGTAATTTCGATACCTCTTTCATCAGTTGAGACACGAACTGAGTTCCAAGGTCCGACAACATCTCCTGAGGTATACCTAGACGACTATAAATGTCAACCAGAGCATTTGCCACCGTTTGGGTTGTAATATTCTTCATAGGCACAGCTTCGGGGTAGCGTGTGCTATAATCTACCAGTGTCAGAATATATTTAAATCCTTCCTGCGATGGTGGATTAATGGGACCTACAATATCCACCGCGACTCTTTTGAAAGGTTCGTCGATGATGGGTACCTGTGTGAGAGGAGCCCCAGCCTTCCGACATCTCGGGGAAGTCTTCTGACACGGATCACATGACCTACACAGACGACACACGTCCTCATGTAACCTTGGCCAGTAAAAGCACATTTGAAGCCTGTCGGATGTTTTCTTTATGCCTAAGTGTCCTGCTAACGGAGATTCGTGGGCCAGTTCCAAAAGAGTTGCCCTTAGTCCGTGTGGTACTATCAACTTTTTATCAACTACACCATTTCTTTTTAATATCTTGTATAGTATCCCGTTTTTCTTTTCGAATCTCTCGTCGCCTGATCCGAACATACCGCGGATTTTTCCCAGAGTGGGATCAGTTTCTTGGAGTTCGATCAACTTATCCTTCCTGACGTCTAAGCTCTGGTCTTTGTCTAACCTTATTCTAAATGGATGATATGCCGCATCAACTCTTCTATTGACACTTTCAGGCGCCTCTGCCGCCACTTCAGGCTGTATAGCTTCTCCGACACTTGCTTCAAGGCTATCTGAGTTGAAAAATTCGTTCTGATTGTGGAATGGGAATTTCCATACAAATTTTCTTACTGTTTACTATCTGCATAGCAGTTCAGTTTCAGAGTTATTTCGCAATGAATGTTTCCTTGCCAACATTCAATTTTATCGTGGATATTTCCAATAGCTTTTTCGGCTTTCATAAGTACTTCGACAACGATGTTGTCCTTGTCGGTATCAATTTTATCATTATTTCCGAACCCTATTTTCTCCGGACCTAGCGCGCCTGGAATATTCCCAATGTTAAATTACAGCGCATCGTTCAACATAGAGCTTCAACGCTACCCCGTATAGAACGGAGTGCGAATCCAGAATTCTTGCTTCAGGGGCTGTCTTAAGGGTGTCAATTAGAAGCATCTTTCTGATCTTGCCTGTGAATTGATGTTTTTCACAAACTTCTTTTTCGCAATTACGCCACTACACCTTGTATCACGAAGTACTGATACGTCAATGATTTATGGATCCATTCGTCACGGGCATGAGGGAATGTCTGGCGTTTGAATTATCCTGACATGACATGGTTATAACGGGAATAGATTTACCGTCGACATGCAACATGCCGTCCTTTAACATTTCACTCACGTTAACACACCCATTATCTTCCACAATTTGACATGCCGCCGCACAATCCCCTTCGTTAATAGAATTATCAATTATAACGGCAGCATTGTGTATTTCTTTCCTTGGGGCGTGCCATCTTTTCTCCGCTGTCTTGTTATCGCGGTTAAACTTATTATCATAATGGTGCCGATTACGTGGAAATCTGTTGTTTCCATTTTGGGCAGAATAACAAGCGCTGGAATCGTGGCCGCCTTTGTGGCATATTCCACAAACTTTGGTGTGTTGGCGTTGAGTATTATGGCACATTTTATCCTCGTTATTTCCAGATGCCATAGAAAGGTTAAAGTCTTGCCTTTTGGAACAAAGGTTCTTACCCCTTGCTTGGAGAAATCTGTCCGCGCGAGAAGCAATGTCGTTTAAACTAGAGAGTCCTGTCTATGAACAGCTAAGTCTTTTGGGCAACAGGTGAGAAATTGATCAATCACCATAAGATCGGTTAAACCTTGAAAGTCTTGGCTGAAACTTGAGAGTTCACACCACCTTGACAGATACGATTTAATTCGATTCAGTAATTGTAATGGACCCTCATCTGCTTTGGGCTTGACTTCCTTGAACTTAGCCCTATAACCATCTTCTGTCATGTTAAATTGAATAAGGAGGGCTTCCTTTAAGCTGGAAAAATCATTAGCTTGGGAGGCAACTTGCTATAAACCGACAAAGCACGTCCAGTTAAACACGCACTTAAATAAAGAGGCCATAAACTGCGATCCCAATTTGAAGATGTCGCATAGCTCTCAAAACGTTGGATGTATGCGTCCATTTCGTCCTTTGATTCGACGAACGGGGCCATATTCGGTACCTT
>JABUQX010060892.1:0-21383 GCA_015478945.1 Trachelipus rathkii | reverse complement strand
AATAATTATATTAGTAATGATAATATATAATTATTACTATAACATCGGAAATAATTTATATATCATATATATATATCATATAAATATTATATATATATAAATATACAAGGGCACGTACGGGGAAAAAATCAGGTTATTATTTTGCAAGATAATATATAGTATATATATATATATATATATATTAATATATAGAATATAATTTATATTATATTATAACTGTATATATTATAATATATAAGAATATATATAGTATAATAAAATATATATAACTATATAGTATATATTATATATCATATAATATATATATAAGGAAGAATAAAACTGTGCAAAAGAGCTTACTAGATATAGCTCAATTTTCTCTTCTGCGGACTTTTGCAAAAAGGTAATCTACTATCGGATCTACTTCGATTCGCCTGGTGATAGTTAAGTATCTAACTGTCAACGTCCTTGCTCCATGGAGTTTTTAGTAAGTTTTTAAAACATCTTATGTTGAGAAATGATCATTTCAGTGTGCGGTTTGAAGATCGGAAGAAGTTGCTAATATTTTGTAGATATCCATAGTATTGGCAAGAAAGTATTATTACAACTAGACATGCGATTATGTGCAGTGTAGGTCTTGCATCCACCTTTTATATTCCATTTCTGTCTCACATTCACATTCAGTTTCCAAGTTTTCTGGACAAGGGAGAAACTTTTCATAAAATCTGCAAGATTTGGAGTTCAGAA
This sequence comes from Trachelipus rathkii, assembly GCA_015478945.1. Taxonomy (NCBI): domain Eukaryota; kingdom Metazoa; phylum Arthropoda; class Malacostraca; order Isopoda; family Trachelipodidae; genus Trachelipus; species Trachelipus rathkii. The sequence continues at coordinate 20,657 of JABUQX010060892.1, read as the reverse complement.
AATGTAAACTTATCAGCCCAATATCGTGATATAAATTTCTGAAGAACGGACAATAAGTTCTTGTTTTTGAAATTGCTATTGAATTTTGAATTATGATTTTATTTTTAAACGTTCATTACTTCAAGGGAAAAATTTATATTTTTAATGTGAGAGGTATATTATATTCACTGTCTCGTAAGCTAAAATTTTGGATCTTGGCGGTAAACAAAGCAATTTTGACACTTTTCCAACACTTTTTCCAAGAAACAAAACTTGATCCTGAAGAAGAAATTCGCTGTGACGTGGTTGGTTATCTTTGCTATTTAGTTGCGTCTCTAAACCAGTATTTTTAATGAATAAAGGAAAGTTTTAATAGCTGGGTTCATTTTTATTCCTACTTTATCACAATTTGTTAAATAATTAGTAAATTTCAAGAAAATTTACTAAGGCATGATCCAATCATTTATGGACAAACTGGCTTCTCCGCCGTTTTCACCTCAGCTAAATCTAGCATCATACGAATCGAATATTTAATACAGGCCGATTTCTCTCTTAAATCAACCAACTGATCAGCTTTTTTGGCCTCCTAAAACGTGTTATTTCTACGGGCGGTTTTCTGTTGTCTGAGTCATTTCTTTCAAAATTTTTTCAAATTCTTTTTCAACCTGGTTTTAGACATTTTCTGCATGTAGGACAAATTTTTTGGCCAATAGTTATTCAAACTTGGATAACCTAAAGTGATCAATGAACCCTTGTCTACATACAATTCATCATCTCTTTGATCCAGTTATCAATGATGGAACTTTTTTTTATCGAGTTTAACATGATGAGCTTTCTAGTAAGTATATCCCAAATTCAAACCCTTTATTTTTGAGAATTTCGAAATGACTACAATGCCGATAATATTTATTTAGCCTGTTTCGGGCAAAGTTGAAAGAAATTTTTGGCAAGGCAGATCCAAAGGGGAGTGTGAATCTAGTATTATTTACTTATATAATTTCTTTGTAGATGCAGTAGTTTGAGTATGTTCCTGCTTTAACAGAAAAAAACAAATTTGGGAAATTTTACAAAATTTTCTTTTGAGTTATACAAAAATTATTTTAAGTAAAAAGAGTGTATCTCGCCACATATATAGTCTCTGAAAATCTGATGAATCAATAAGTAGAAAAAAAATATTCCAATTTCACTTTTCTTAATACGTCTTAGTATTTTTATCGTTTCAGCGAAGTGAGAAGCATGAGCCTAACAATAGTGTGTATTCCAATTGGTAATTCCTTTCATTCCTTACTCTTAGAATACCCTCGCTGTATTCTACACTATCACATCTGATTTTCAACTCATCGGGACTTATATGAATCTAATCAATGACTTGCGGGCTTACTGCTGACTTCTGACGTATTTTTCTCTATGTTCTTGAAATATCCTTTATGAATCTATTTGTATACTCAATAATAATATTAAATTTTTAAAAAAATTCCAAATTTTTGTTTTTTCTTTATTTGTAGAATTCCAAGTGTGAACTAAAAACTAAGGGCAAAAAGTTTTATCACAACAGGATTTAATTATATCTTACACTAAGTATAAAACAGTGCCTACTCCCCAGACTACATATCGCCTGGAACAATATTCATCACTTTCACGCAATATCAGGAACAAATATTATATCGCATTTTTCATTTTCAAATCAACAAAATGAGATGGAAATTGACAAACGCTGGAGCACCGAACGAAAAAAATCGAATAATGTAATACGTAATTTGCTATAATGGCATCATGAATTTTCAAGTTTGAATCATATCTAACAAAAAATTGCTGGGGTTTACGAAATGTCATTAATATCGAGCGGTTGAAAATTGCAAATATTTTGAAAGAGATGACACGAACAAGAAAGACCAGAAACAATCGTTAGAGGCCAAGAAAGTACAGTTTGATGTGTTTATGGGTCAAAATTACGGGTTGATTAATTCCGAATTGGCGGGTAGGTGGGGCTAAAATGGGGTCCCAGAATCTAAAATATTAGAATATCCCTAATAAAAATTTAAAAACAAATCTGTAATTTAAATGATTTTCTTTCCTTTCATCTTTAGAATTAGTTCACTATTAAATAATCTTTAATACTATATTTCTTATACCGTATACTCTTATTATTATTATTACTGATATATATATTAATATGATAATATATATTATATATATAATATTATTATATATATAATCTATAATTAATATAGTTATATATATATTACTATATCATATATACATATATATAATATATATATTATAATATATAATATTATATATATATATATATACTATATATATTTAATTATATAATATATATATCTTATATATATATTATAGTATATATCTATAATATATATTATAAATTATGATATATATTATTATATATTTAATAATATAAAATACTATTAATATATATTTAAAGTATGATAAGTATTTTATATTTTATAATAATATATTATTATATATATATATAATAGTTTTATATATATATATTACGCTGAATCATTAAATTATTATTAATAGTATGCTCATGAATGTTACATACAATAAAAGATATATATCTACATCACTATCCATAATACCTATCCTATATAATTATATTATATTTATTTATTTTATTTAGTAGTATAATATATATTGATATTATATTTATATTTTTAATATATCTTATAATATTTTTATTTTTATATTATATATTTCTATATTATATCTTATATATATAGTACACTACCACCTACTCTATCTCCAATTACAACTATACCCCTTCATACTATCACCTCTATCACTACTCATGTACTCAAAGCTACTTTTTATATTCTTATATATTAAAATATATATATTTAATTAATATATATATATAATAGGATATTATCATATATCATTCACTTCTTAACTAACTCAATATTATAAAAAATTAAAAGTTTACTATTTCTTTAGATAATGTGTCAAGATTTGGGCTAAGCAAATATTTACATAAGTTCGATTAACAGAAATTTATAGTTTAAATTTTTCCAATTTTTAACTTGTTGTAAGATATTCTAATAATAAAACGAGATGAGAACTCATTTCTCCAATTTTTATCTCTGTGCATATAATACCTATCTTAAGACCACTTCGAAAAGACGCAAACTTCATACGTTCAGGAGACATAAATTGCAGATAGAGCGACGATCAGCAATCCCTCTTTAATACAATAATTTTAGTGCATTAATATACTAATTAACTATTCACCTCGGTAGGAGCGCTTATGTAGACAAGGGAGTTAATACTGTCGAGTAAGGCTTCTGATTATCTGGTCTCTTGTACAAATTTACGAGGATTGCAGTCTCTCTAATCCAGAAGGGGCATATTTTTTGTGTAAATAAAAAATCTTATTGTTTTTGAGATATTCTTTTATAATCCCTATTTTCGTAGTAACCTTGATTTACGCTTTATTAATAGAATATATTTAGTACGAAAACTATTGTTTCCTGCTCTTTTTTAATGAGACGTAATCTATAGATAATTCTTCTTTGAATGGTTCTTCCGATTGTGTGAGTAGAAAATAACTGTTATTGCACAACTTTCGACGCCTATTACTAAAAAAGTACACCCCTCTATCCCGTAAACCTCCACCCGTATTCTGAAGTTCCTGTAAAAGCAGCATAAGAAGTAATAAACCCGCCAGTCGACCTATTTTAATTTTACGCTCGTTAGATTTGGCTGAAATTTATTACAACATTTTTTTAAATATTCTTTTATTTAAACATATATAGTTGACCTTCTTAGACGATACCACCTCCTTACTTCAAGGTGACTATTATTTAATTGTGTGAATCCTCGTTATTTATATTAATCCCATTGGCCCTTCCAGTTTATATTAGTGGTTTAGCACCGTGAGAGAACACCAAACTCATCACTCCTCTTTTAATATATTTCTTATCTCTATGTGGACTTTTCAATTTTTTGTTCGAGAGTGCCGACGAACAGGAAGTGGATGAATGCTGTTATGCTCAAGATAAGATGAAAGTTCCCTGTATATTTTAAGAGGCTGACCGTTTTTACTTCCTGTTGGTTTACCATTGTAGAGCCCACTTTCCTTCCTTGCTAACAACTAACTCGAACACAACTCTAATTTCATCCCACCACTCTCTTAATTTCCACTTCAGAACTATAGTTTCTCCCTAATTTCTCCTCTAGCCATCAACGCGCTGTTAACTCACCCTCAGTAAAATCATTTTTCCCTCTACAGCGACCCTACCTCATCCATCTCATCCGTATTCGAAAGAGCAAGAAGACAGGGACCAGACTCCCGGCTTGCAGGACCACCCTCTTCATCTTGTCCATTAACATCTTTTTTTTTTATCTGTTAGGCACTTCACGCGTATACTATCGCGACATTTTAAATTAGTTCTAAATTAATGTCGTGAAGATATCATTGTCTACGTCTCCACTTGGCACGTCTTCCTATCTCTATTCCCGTACCTATTGGTAGCACCACCAAAACTCTTCTCTCATTAGAGATATTAGCGCATAGCCAAACATCTTATGTTTGAACTTTCCAGTCTTTTTCTCTCAACTGCAGCAAGTGCGCTCCCTTCAAATATAACAAAATCCTGTTAACGATTTTTCATAACAGCCCTATCATATATCTTTTTTTCAAACAATCTTCTATTCACCTTTTTCGGCTTTAAGCGTTCATTGTTAACTCAAAAAACCATGAAGTTTGTCGATTTTCCCATCACTTTGTTACACGACGTTCGTCATATGCAAGCTTTGGTCGTCAATGGCCATTGAGACCAAGCATTCAGACTTTACGAATATAATACCCAGCATTTTTTTTCTTCAGCGTCTTCAACTTATTTAGATACGAATCCAGTCGTTGGTAGATATATGCGCGAGGCAGGGAAAGGGATCGTTCAGACATACCACAGAAAGAAACTTATTAAGCAAACGTCAAGACGTCAATAGCCCCTCCAGAACAGGACTAACCGAAAGACATAGCTTGCCACTACCACACAAACACCACCATCTCCTCGCTTGCCAATTATTTCATTAAATTTTGGAAAATACAATAGAGTTGAATGTCATTTCCATCTTAGCATTAAAGCCATTTATCTAATGTGACCTTGATGAATTATAATGAGGTCAAGCACAAAACGCAATTAAAAACAGCCATGTGGCGTAAACCCCCATTTCCCACCTAATATAAATTAGTTTAATCAATAAAAACCTGTTAGTCTATATGAATTTATAATAAAATAAAGAAAATTAACCGAAACACCTTCTTAGATCCTACTAGCCTTTAATTTTATAATCCTGCTTATTTTTGTGGAGGGTAAGCTACGACCCCCCCAAAATCGGGACACTTGTGGACGACTTAATGTCTCCTTACAGTGGTCCTTTGAGGCGAAGAAACGCAAATTGTGAAAATCAGTAAACAAATCACATAGTGGGCTTACAGGTTGGTAGATTGCACACAGTTCAACTACGAAGCTCCAATAAATTAACTTACACCTCCCCGAGTCCTTTATAGAGAAATCATCTACAATGGTCTGGTAGAAGAAGACCAGAAGCTCGCGGGTGTCATGGAGTTAGATGGGGGTCGGTGTGGTCGGACATTTCGATTTTCCTGCAGGCGATGCTTTCTCCGACTTCCCTGGGTTCGGATGTTCCTCTTTCGTTCGCATTTCTGTCCTTTCGCATCCTTCGAATCATATTCTTTTCTCTCTTCCCGCCTCCTCCCGTTAGATAGTCCACGGCAGTGAAGTCAATTCCCGACCCGTCAAAAACTAGAACGTATAACGCTGTAGCTGGTTAAAGCGAGACCAACAATCCGACGAAGTTCGGCGCCTAATGGGACAACAGAGAATGACCACAGTCGGAGCCCTGACGATGTTTTTTTGGTGTTATTTTGTCCATATCTGAATGCATTGTATATTCGATTATCGCGTTTTGGCGTTGGAATTCTCCCCAACTGGATTCCCCTTATTTCTTAAACAATATATATATCCATTATTTATTTTAGCCGTTAGTTCTCAATTGATATAACAAGTTTTTCTTTCAATATATTTATTTTGTTTTTTTTGAAATGACATACAATTTGGAATTTTAAAAGTATTCATTGATCGCAAGTATAGGGCATCCATTTTTTAATTATTTTTTATGTCTTTTATTTTTTTTACTCTCTTAAAATGTCGGTTTATAACATCTTTTCTGGCTATAGGTAATATATGACCTATGTAGATGGACTGTTAATCAGTACACTTAGACAGCTCCCTTTACATAATACCAATTTAGCAGAATTTTTCTCTTGAAATGATATCTTACTTTTAACTTGTTATTTAATAACTGCATAGAGAATTTCATTACACTACAACTCCCAAGTCACTTTTTGAGCTTAGAGTTTTTGTCAGCATGTTCATCTCAAACTCCCATTTTTTAGGTTTTTTGAATCTCATTGCAAATAGTGATTTATATAGTGTGTATGACAATTGAAAGCCTCCTAATTTGGTTGTATTAATGTTCAGACCGGTTGAGCGTTGAATGATCTGATCATGTTACTATTTGAACATTTCGTTTGAGTCTCCATTTAGTGTGTTTCGTTTAGGGGGCTGTGATCTTTATTCTAATCAGTATGACGGCTCTTAGAAGTTTACACAAGAACGGAATGTAGTGAAAATATGGGAGATATTAAGAAGTCGAATATCGAGGTGCCTTATCCATGGTTTTCACTTTGTGATATAATTGCCTTTACAGGGAGGACATGTGATTTAATGAGTGATGTCGAGCAGCATCTCTGTGAGTTACAATGAGTTATTACTATATTTCCTATAGCTGCTATATATGTGGATGACTTGCAGATATTCATCCAGCAGTCCTCTGTAGTCTTATGTTTTTGATGTAAGTAGTCTTTATTCGTGTCGTTTTTCACATCAATCCAACTATGTGGGTTCTTGATGGTATTATCGTAGCGCTTTGATTATTCTTTTGGGATCTTATTATTTTCCACTTGTGGATCGAGTAGTTAAGTGGCTGCTTTGGCTAATGATGTTTTGTTCGGCATGTAATGGTATAGTTGTACTTGTGTTTGTGGATTGAGAGTTGACAGATATTGATAGATCTCGGGTGTAAGGAGTATTTTTTTTTTTTTTTTTTTTTCTTGCGTGGTTTAATGTTTTTTATTAGTAAGATCCACACTCTAATGTTGATTTTGTTGACTATGTTTTCTTTCACGATAGATGGAGGTTGAACAACTTAATGTATGCAAGTAGGTGTTTTTAGCGTTTATAAATTTAAAAGTGTTGAGATATGATTTGTTTTTCAATTTTTTGTGTGTTTAGCTGATTTTTCGAGTAGTTTCGCTGTTTGATCAAGTATGAGATTTTCATCGCTGTAAATAGGGTTGGATTATTTTTTTTGAGAATTCCGAGGTAATGTATATGGTTTGCCTCGTTTTTGTTATTGTTTGACGGTGCAAGTTTTACTTTGCTATATCGTTAGTGTTGATACAGGATTTTATACAATGTTATTAGAAGAGTTTAGTTTCTATTGTATCTTCGAGTAATTTGTTCGAATCAGTGATGTTTTGTTTTTTTGTTGCAAATTTGAGTGGTGGCCTCCATCAACATGTAAGTGTGTTGTGTTTGTGTAATTTTCTATTCTTAATGCATTATAATGGGGAGGTTCTGATCAGGATTTAGGCGCTAGTTTGTGTATAGTACATAGGAATTATTGTGTGAAGATTTGGGATCATAATGTATAGGCTCTTGGGGAATTTCATTTAGTGTTTGTGAGGATTTCTAGTCGTGAAAGGATTTTTTTGCATGCTGCACAGATTATAGATATCAATGAGCATTTTACCGTTACTCTTGCTGGTCTGCTCAAGTTATTTTGGTGATTTATACGGTTTGGATGAATAGGATGTATCCCCCGCTACTATTTTTCGAGTTGGAGATCTGGAGTTGTAGTTTATGGGGTGGCTAGTATTCTGGTCGCAGAAATGTGAGACTCGTGAGGCTCCGGATTAGAGATATATTCATTATTTGGCATGTTTGTGTTCGGATTAACTTTTGAACGTGCAACTTTAGTGGTATGTCGTTAGTATTGATGTTGTATGTAAGTTTTTTAATTGTTTGGGGTTAGCTAAATTAACACTTGTGAAGTCAAATTTTTTTCTGGTTAATCAATGTGTGTATATAATGATATCCTTCTACGGATAGTCTTGTTAGAGTAGGTTCGTTCTTAGAATGCATGAGGGGCACTAACTATTGCACTAATATGTGTCAATCTTGACGTAATGTGTTAGATCCCAAAGTGAGGCTGCGCTGCAGAATACTTGTGAAGTGCGTCCAGATCTGCGACCTCTTCTTAAATCTTAATAAAGCTCACGAATAGATTATAATGCCAAATCAGATCTATAGGTATCAGTTTATCATTTCCTAATACTAATTCCCGTGAGTGTTATAGGTATTTGACCCTATAGGAAAGTCTTAATCAATATCTCTTGTTTATGTTTCCACAGTGTTAATGAATTAATAGTATCCGTTTATTGTCTTATATTGTAAGATATGTTTTATGTTATGAATTTCAGCTTGTTTATATTCTTCTCTTCGTGATCTCTCGCACAGTTCGAGTTTAAGGTTGTGCAGAGGTGAGCTCGTCAATATTGTGATTATTGCTCCACGCTAGAGTCTAAGTGTAGATTGTTGTGCGAGCTGATAGCTTGCTTTTAAGAAAATTATGTTTGCAGGCGACAAACCACTTATGCTAGCAACATTTTGTTTGCAATGGTTTCCAGTTTCATCTTCTCGAACTGATTACTGCCCGTAGATTGTCGAATTATTAGCTCTTTATTTCTATCTCCTAATCATAAAATTGCTGGTCTAAGGCAAAATAATACCAAGAAGTGGGCCCCCAGAACTATCTTTTTTGTTTTCTTTTTATTTTATTTATTCCTTTTTGCGGATTGTATTAAATTAACTGCTTTTTTTCGTCTGTATTTAGAACATAAGTGGATTTTCTTTATGCATGTTTTATTTTTTATTTTTATTCCCCCCCCCGCCTTTATATTCATAGTACCCAACAAAAACTGCTTTTTTTTCGCGATAAAAAATGAGTTAAAGTGAAGATAGGCTTAATTATGGTCCAAAGCCTGACTCCCCCAAACTAACGTACATGCCCGACTCACAAGCTTCGCGTCGGGCAGATGATTTTCGACTAGGTCAGAGCCATGAAAGATTTGCAAACCGACGTTATTTTGAAAACGTGATTTCGGTGTTTCCTTATTTAGGATAATTGTAGCGTTTTGCGGGAATGGCGCGTGCCTAGCTGCGTCTGCAGTATTAATAGCTGTTGTCGCTATTACCACTCATCGTATTGTTACGAAGAAATATTTTTTAGTGCGTTAAGCGCTGTTTCTTCATAGCCCAATGGTCTAATCATGCACGAAATACAGTACGTCAACAGTAATTCGACACTCTCCATTCTCCTTTCTCACCTCTCCACTCTCTACTCTCCTCCTCCCCTCACTCTCATCCTCTCTACTACCTACCTCACTCCCCTTGTCTCAGCTTGCTATCTGTTTAATAATTTGTCACATATAAGGAATATTATTTAAACTTAAATAGACTAATTTAAAATTTGTTCTCCAATTTTGGAGAATTGGTTTCCACTGCTAATTCTTATATTATATATATATGGTTATTTATCATTTTCCGAACCTTAATCTACACGAATTGTTTAGAGTAATATAAATTAATCACGTAAATGTTCTTTTATATTACGTTTTCTTATAATGATGTAGTGTATACCGATCGTAAATTCTAATATTAAAGACAATTTGAAAACACAATCAGCACTCTCACTCATAGAAATAACTAGTTTAAACTGACAAATTATACATCTAACTTTCTTGAAATTAATAATTTTTATAAGATATATGTTAGATTAAATTAGAATAAAGCCTATACGCTATGACCAACTACAGTTTTACTCAAAGTTGATATTATCATTAATTAAAGAAAAAACATCTTTCCAAAACAAGAAATAATTTAATACTTTATTATTTTTATTTACAATATGACCACTAATTTACGGGTGGGAAAAGTACTTTAGAATTAATTCAATTGTTAGTGTTATTTTACTTTTACAGAAAAAGAGAGAATTAGAACAGGTAAATTTTAGGTTTCATCAGAAAATAAGAATTATTAATCTAAGTTATTAGGCAACATAAAAAATAGTGTTAGTATATAATATATATTTAAGCTTTTATTATTATATAATGAATTGTTATTAAAATGAAAACTTAGATATAAAATATAACGAAATATTTGATAATAAATATATATTTAATGGTTATGAATGCAATCAAAGAATATCATCAAATTATTTCTTTTAGAGCCAGTTTGTCTTTACTATTTCGAATATATCTAATATTATGATTTAACGTCATAAATATATATATATGTAAGATAATAGATGATCTTTGGAGAACTTGGAACTGAAAGTTTTGAGAATCAAAATGGATCGATGCTGCTTATAGGTTTCATATTGTATTAAATCATATAGCAGTGAATAATACTTTTTTTAGCTAATCAGAAAACTATTTTAGCGCGATCGAAATAATTTTACTTGGAAATTGGTTCTTAAATAGCGATGTCTTACGAGTCCAGTAATACAGGTAATTGAGAAGATTTAGCTGCGTGTTCTATACTGTACAGTGGCGAAAAGGTCTATTCTTGTAGTTATATCCGATGTATGTTAAGTAAATTATAAATAGAATAATAGATATAATACAACAGTCATACTATAATATATATTACATATATATTACTATATATTATATTACTATTTATTATATTATAATTATATCTAATATATATAATAAATATAGTATATTAATTATAATATTACATATTATATATATATATAATATTAAATATATTATATATTATTATATAATATATATATATTAATATATATATTCATACTATATATAAATATCTATAATTACTTTTATTATATCATATATATATATATTTATATATATATATACTATATTATAACTAATATATATTTATATTTCAATGTATTAATTATTATATATATTATATAATATATAGTATTTATATTATATTATTATATATTAATATTAATATATATATTATATATATATATATATACTATCATATATTAATATAATATATTATTATATATTAATTATAATATACAAGGATCAGTAGTGATCGCTCTAGAACTAGAAAGTGGGGGGGTATAAATGGGGTGTCTTCTCGAATTACCACAAACTCCATAATATTCCAAAAGTTCTGTAATATTATAGGCCACGATGTCTACATAGTTAATATATATATATAATTATATATATATATGTTATTAATACTTACATATATAGATTAATATATATATAATATAATATATTCTATCAATTATTTATTATAATAATATTTATATCTATAGTATAATATAATTATTATATATATATTATATATATATTATACTATATATTCTATTAATAAGTGATATAGATCCAAACATCCTAAGCGTCGGAAGTAAGTTATTTTGTATTTTTATACGTGAGAAGATCACTTGCCCCCCCATTTTCCGTGTAATTAGTATATTATTATATATATATAATCTTATATAAATTAATATTATATTTTATGAAGGTATTTAAAAATAACATAATAAAAAGAAAATTAATATATACTAAATATAAAAGCGATAATTTTAATTTGAAGTAACTTGTTAAAAAAAAAGAACTTTTGAAAATTTTCGGGCGGGTTGATGACCCAAACCCCCACCCGTCCGCCCCTGTATATAAGTATAGACTAATATATATTATATTAATAATATGATCTATATTTTCCATATTTTATAGAATAATACTAGATATAAGACGTATTAGATAAAATATAATATATATACATATATATATTTAATATAAGTTATATATAGAAATTTATATATAGATATAATATAATACGATAATAATAGTATAGTATATATATATATACTATATGTAGTATATATCTATAATATCTATATATATACTATATATCTATATCTTATATTATATTAAATTTATTATATATTATATATAGCTCACATATTATATTATAAGATATATTATATATATATAGTATAGATATAGTATAATAATATATCATATATATATACGTATTATATAATGATATACGTATATATATATACAGTATATATACTATACTGTATCTAGCATAAATATAATATATATTATTATCATTATATACTTCTAATATACTAATATAGATATATATAAAAATATATTACATATAAATTTATATAATTTATCATGACGATATATATATTATACATATAATGTACATATGATAGATATATACTATATAGATTATAAAATATATAATAGTATAATAATATATGAAATACTTTTATAAACACGATAAAATATCTATATCATATATATATATTATATATATGATATATACGATCTATTAACAAATATATATAATTAAATACGTACATACATGGATATACGTATTCAAGGTATATACTAGTATATATATATACATATAGATTAATCATATAAATATATATAATATATTATTTATATATAGAATATATAATTTATCATTTATATATATGTAGTATATATATATAATATAATAGAAGAAATATATAATTATATATATATTCATATATATATATATATATTATATATATATATATAGTATTATATTATATATATATTATTATATTATTATATTACCTATATATATATTATATCATACTATAATACTTTCTATATTATATAATTATAATAGAAAGTATATTATATGATTATATATATATATAGATATAATACTATTATAATAATATTATATAATATATATATATTATTAGTATAATTAATAGTAAGAAATGGTTCACGCCTGGATATTCAGTAGGACCTACCCGAAGACCGGAAGAGAATCCCCAATTCTTCTTCGTGTTGCGAGGATCACGCAGCGAGGTCCGTTGCTACCCCCTTAGAGGATCTGAGAGATCGTTTGGGACACATCTTAATCTATATTTTCATCATCTTGTTCCGTGATACTTTTTTCTAATTCTGTCAGATACTTTGCCGAAGCCCGCATGTTTACAGGGCAATCCGTTACTACAAGCCGGGGGACATACTAAAGAAACCGGAACCGGAATTCTGTTTATACCCTCCCCCCCATCTGCAACAAAATCGTAAGAATAAACTCCATCCGGTGCAATAGGTGTGAGCAGTGAATCCACAAACACTGCTCACCTTTCACAACACTTCCATAAGTTCCACAAACCACCATGGAATATGTTCAATATGAACGACTGTTTGGAACTAAACAGTCCATTAGAGATAACAAAGCAGAATATAACCGTAATTTACAAATAAACAAAAGACGTTTACATATAAAACAAGATATATAATCTTCTATACAATCACAACAGTCACTAACATAATTAGAAGCACGCCTTCTGAAAACGACCCAGATCCAAATTTTGTATATGCCTCCATTTACACACCACAAAACCCAAAAAAATTATACATATATTACCCCTCAAATACTGACTACTTACACATAAACGAAACACTCACCATCGATTACTAGACGACACAATACATAATTCAACCTTTCAGTAACGATGTAATCAACATAAAGCCACAATAATTGTAATAAATCCTTACATCTCCACATAACCTCACCCACTGCCCCAAGAAACTACACCCCATATGCCCCCACCTACAAACCTTCCAACCTAAAATAGGGAGGGGATTCAAGTCACCATCACCAAACAGGGTATATAACCCATCAGACCGAAGAGGATTCCGTAGTTATACTATCGTAATCATCTAAAAATCGCTCAGCAGAAACATTTCACACCCTAGGATTCCTCCCAACAAACAATGAATCATCCCAGATCCTAACAATTCATGCTGCCCCAATCTTCACATCAAAACCTACCATGGTAACACAAAACACCAACATCTGCCACCTCCCCATAATCATAAAATAAAATGAAAACAAACACAACCACACTGTACATATACAGCAAATTTAAATTGCCAAAAAAAAAAAGTGATTTGAAAAACCAAAATTCTCGGACATAGAAACTAAAACTCTCTATAACAATTTTAAATCATAAACATAAATAGACACAGCTATCAGTCGATAGCCAATAAAAAAAGACCCGCAAACTAATACATACTCCGGAGATACCTAAAAATAAATATCCACCGCTATTCACCCTGAACTCTATACTTGAATCAAACCACGCGAAAAAATCTACTCGAATAGCCATAAACTCAAACACACAAATAAAACACAAATTCCAATAAATTAACGCGCATACAAATACAAACGTAATTCAAACATATCTTAATCCTTTTTACAACCATCTAGCGAAAACTTGGCAAAACTACAAACAACAATGGAGTGGATCTTATAAAACACGTTAAACAACGCAAGAAAAAAAAAAAAAAAAAAAAAAATTACAGATTATTAATCTATCCCAATCTCATCCCCCACAAACAACAGAAGCCATACAACATGGAGTCAGCCGAAACAACCATTGAGCAAGCAGCCACTAAATCACCCTCCACAAAGTAGGAAAATAATCAGATCCCATAAGAAAACAAAAGCCGCTACGATCAAACACAAGAAATCCCACCAATTGATATTAAAAACACCATAAAGACCTCAAAAAAAAACAGATAACCTGTACACTTAAACCATCTAAAACGATCCACATTAAGCACTTAGTAAACTTCAGCCACTAAGCTCATTTTAACACAGACCTATTGCGGTACAATTCCCCAATTAAATACTTCCGTTCCTCTGGAAAAAGAGCAATGTATATCAAAGTTAACAGTAAGGCACCCCTCCAGCCGATCTTCTATCCTCCCAATATTCACTACTTATCCTTCTGTGTAAATTCTAGAGAAGCTCATACTGAATAGAATAAATCACCTAAACGAAACACCACTAAATCACCCAAACCGAAGGTTAACATAGCTTCAATACAACGTAACACTCACTCAACAGTCTCCAAAGCATTTATAAACCAATATGGCCGCTATAAATCTCGACCACACTAAAATCAAACTCATAGCAATCGACATTTCAAAAAACCAAAAAAGTGGGATTTTGAAATTGAACATTGCTCTGAGCACAAAACTCGAAAGAATCAAAATACTTTGGGACTTTTGTAGGGTATGAATTCATTAATGGTATTTAAGTCTTGATCCTTATCGAAAAAAATTTCTGGAAATTGATAGTAAAAGTCCAAAAACATGGTTTGTGGGAAATTAGCTGCGGAAAAATGGATTAGACACAGAACAACACTCTAACCGACATTTATGAGCGAATAAGCTACCATTTAGGTGTCTATAGATTGATCAAATCAGCCTTAAAAATTCCAATATCTATGCCAATTTTTAAGGGTGGGCGGACTGGGTGCTCGGCCCCTAAACCAATATTGGATTTCCCTCAGGCCAGGGACACTTGCAATCCACGCACTCGTCACTCGAATCTCTCATTCCACGTTGGCATACGCCCGGCACCGAGACTGTTAGAATTCCTGGCCCGAACGCCCGACCGGTCGGATCATGGTCCTGCTTTGAAACAGCCTACGGCGTAACACGAATCCAGTTGACGTACGGGGAATCGAACTTTCATGCTCGGCGGATCACTGAGAGGCGGAGAGAAGATTTCGGGGGAGAGGAGAATAGCGGGAAGAAGGACATCCGAAACAGGAGGGCGAGAGGATTCGCTCTGGAAACTGAAATGTCCCACCACCCCCCAGTGTATCATTGACCGGTTGAGTCTCTTCTCTCGACCATACTGTTTCGTACCCTTTTCTAGGTGTACGTAATTTATTGATGATGGATTCAGTGACTTGTGGTATGCACATTGCTCACTGACCAGCCCACTTATTCGGATTGTTCTGTTTTTTCCATTTCTGTTTCTTCCCGCTTAGGACATGAAAAGGCTATTCCCCGAAGCGTGTACCAGAGGCTCCCTCCCACCGTCCGGCCAAGTAACATTGCAATGATTAAAGATGTTTTTTTAACCTTATTTATTATTATTACTCATAGTACATTTAAAATTTAATAAATTTTATATTATTGGATAATGTTGCACATGGCGTTTAATTGCTTTGTGTGCTCTGCTTACCATAATTACAATACGTCTAATTAAATGGTTAATTATGAAGATCAATGACCTTCAATACGATTGTTTTTCCAAAACTTTAAATGAACAATATGCAAGATTTTTCTTTCAACAACTATCTTTGTTTATTAGTTTTGTTTGAACATTGTGTTTCTGGTTTCATTTACCTTTTGTATTTCGGAACGATCTTCTCTGTGATTATTATCCAAGATGGGATTCGTCACAAGTTGAGCGCGAGAAGATGCGGGTGAATATATTCGTAAGTCTTGTTTGTCTGGCCATTGACACCAAGGCTTGCAATTTTGAGCTCGTGTAACAAAGTATAATTGAAATCGACAAACTTTAGGTTTTTGATTACAATGAAACGGTTTAAGCCAAAAATGAATAGAAGATTTTGAAGTAGTAGCCTTATAAAATTGTTAACAGGATTTGTAATTGAAGGAGCGCAGCTTGCTGCAGTTTGAGACGAAGGACTGGCAAGTGTCAAAAGATCGTTGGCTAATGCGCCTAATTATTCCAATGAGAGAGAAGTTTGGGTGGCTACAATAGGACGAA
This sequence comes from Trachelipus rathkii, assembly GCA_015478945.1. Taxonomy (NCBI): domain Eukaryota; kingdom Metazoa; phylum Arthropoda; class Malacostraca; order Isopoda; family Trachelipodidae; genus Trachelipus; species Trachelipus rathkii. Next base: position 3,906 of record JABUQX010060892.1, on the reverse strand, counting down.
TAGAGATAGGAAGAGTGCCAAGGAAACGAAGACGAATGATATCTTCACCGACATTTAATTTAGAAGCTAAATTTAAAATGTCGCGAAGATACGCGACGCCCACGAATAGAATATCTTAATAAAGACTTGAGTGAGGCGTTTTTGAACAAACTTTAATGAAATTTTAATGGTTTACTATTTCCGGTGGTAGTAAAATTTGTATTAAATGGGTGAGAACAGATTGTTTGGTGGGTCTAAAAACAAGAACATGTCCAAAGAACTGAACCATATCAGTCATAAAATACAAAGACTTTTTCAACCAAAGGGTAGATGAATGGTTAAAGTCCGGCAGTATATAAGCACTGAAGGTGCTGGGTGTTTTTCTACGGGTTCACCAATTATATAGTGGTCACCTTGACGTCAAGGTAGGTGGTTCCGTCTGAAGGTCACTATATAGTTAAAGATGAAAGTTTTAAAAGTTTGTAGTTCACCAACTACGACAGTGAATAAATAGGCCACTGGGTTTTACTTATCTCTTTAGGAACTCGAAACATTCAGTTTCGAAATTATCTTTTTAGTAAAGCGCAAAGTTTGCAATACGTTATATTTTTAAGAATGGAAACAAAATTTCCTATTAGTTATTTCTTTAAAACAGAGGAAACAAAGTTTTCGACTATTATTTCTTTAATAAGCGTAACTCAAGGTTACTATGGGATTTAAAAGAAATCCAAAAACAAATAATTTATTCAACAAAAATTGCCCTTCTGTTAAGATACTCATTCTTCGTAAGTTCAACGAGCAGTTACGGCCTTTTCCGCGTTTACCTCCCTTGCCAAATTCTTCTTTTCTAAATTATTGATAAACGAGATTCTGAGTCGCGGCCTTATCCTGAATTTATCTCCCTTGCTTGGAAGTTGCGTTTTCGAAGTTCTTAGAAGGGAGTACTGAAGAGAGTATCTTGGAGTGAGTCTTCTATTTCTTCTATTAATTGAATATCTCAACAAGACAGGGCTTTAAATATAATTCTGTTTGAACTTATGTCAAAATTTTGCTTACGCAAATTTTGACATAAGTATGAACATAAATATAAATTTTAATTTTTTATAAATAGTTATATTTGAGGGTGCAATATATATATATATATATATAAATATATATATATATATTATTAAGTTATTATTATTATATATATTATTATTGTTATTATATATACATATACATTATTATTATTATTACATTATATATATATTAGCTCATTTAGATACATACATATATATAAATATTATATTGGTTATTATTATTATTACATATTATTATATTATTATTATATTATTATTATTATTATTATTATTATTATTATTATACATATATATTTACACATATAAATACATTTATTTAGATATACATATATATTATTATTATTATTATTATTATATTATTAGAGATATATATATATATATATATATATATATATATATATATATATTATATATATATATATATATATATATATATATATATATATATATATATATTATTAATATTAATTTACAAATTATATATATATATATAGATACATATGATAGATATATATATATGCATATATATGTTATATATATATATATCATATATAAATATATATATATATTATATATTTATATATATATATATGTTGTTGTTAATATTATTATACATATATTATTATATATATATATATTACATATATATGTATATATATTATATATATATATTATATATTATATATATATATAGATATTATTATTATTATTATTATTAGAGATGATATGTATATATATATATATATATATATATATATATATATATATATATATATATACATATATATATATATGGTGAGATATATATATATATATTATATATGTATATATGCATGCATATAAGATACATATACATATATATATAACATATATTATAAGATTTCCATTTTCAAAGAATCCTGAATCTGAAAAATATTTGAAGCAAAGAAAACCCATCATTGGTACTGATTTTTTTATTTTTATTTTAGATTAATCCAACATTTAGACTGGGACCCCATTTACCCCCACTGGACATTAATTGAATATTTGTTGATTTTGACTTTAAACATACCAACTGTGCTTTTGCCTTCTAAAACGTTGCTTCGGTTTTTCTGTAATTTATCCCTATTTTTCACCAATTTTTCAAAAACCTGCTTGACATTTTTTGCACACTGGCAGAATTCTTTTAGAAATGACTCTCAAAGCAGATTGGTCCACACCAATAACATGTGATTACTCGATTTTCTCCTGCTTCGTGTTATTTGTAAACTCATTTTTTTTTGATTTGAAATGAAAATAGTGATAATATTTTCTCTATGAACAGTTAGGGCATACAGATACTTTTTGCTTAGATACTTTGCACAGTTTTGTGACGGCCCTGAACAAATTAAAAAATTTTGGAAATTTTTCAAAATCTTTTGATATACAAAAAAATTATTTAAGTAAAAAGGTGTATCTCGCCCAACTATATTAGCCTCTGAAAATGTGATGTTGGATTACAGAAAATATCTCAATATTTCTGCACCTTTGGAACGATTAAATTTTAAAAAAGTGAAACATGGAATATTTTTCTACTTATTTGATTTAACATCAAATTTTCAGAGCTAGTATAGTTTGGCACATTTTTAAAAAAAAATTTTGTATACTCAAAAGAGGTACCTTGCACCTTCCCAAATTTTTTCTGAAAATTTAACCCAAGAACAATCCAAAACATCAGACATACAAAGATATTAAACAAGAAAAAAAGAACAATCAAACGACCACATATGCCCTGAAAATTTCATTCACTGGGCGCCTAAACAGGAAAAATATTATCGCAATTTTTCATTTCAAATCCAAAAAAAGGGTTTTAAATTGGACAACGCTGAGCACAGAACTCAAAAATCGAAAATGTTCTATGTAATTATTGCAGGTAATGGACCAATCTATGCATATTTCAAGTTTGGAATCATCATTTTGAAAAAAATTCTAGAAGTTGATATGAAAATGCTTTAAAATATGTTTTGAAAAATGGCATTTTGTATAAAATAGTCAGACACACAAACAATGTTGAAAACAATGTTTTAAAGCAAAAGTTGTTGAATATAAATAAAAGCTAAAATTTCATCTAGAAGAAATTAAATACTAACAAAGCATGAGATTCAAGCCTGAAACAAACCACCTTCAGCCACTTGGCTAGCAGAGCAAAACATGTGCATCAACAAATTACAACACACACTAATTATTGAAATTATATTAAAAATTGTCATAAAAATAATCATAAAACTAATCATAACCATAAAATAATCAGGAAATCATTCAAATAATAATAATAATAATAATAATAACAATAAGAACAATCTAAGAACAATAATAATAATAATAATAAGATTAATAATAATAATACTAATGAATAATAATAATACTACTATAATTAATTAATTAATGTAATAATGGATAATAATGAATAAACAACAAATGACGTAATTAGATTGATGTGAATAGTAATTATAGTTTTAAGATATCAATAAAGAATTAATAAATAATAATAATAATAATAATAATAATAATAATAATAATAATAATAATAATAATAATAATAATAATAATAATAATAATAATAATAATAATAATAATAATAATAATTAATAATAATAATAATTAATAGTAATAATAATAATAATCTTTAGTAAAAATAATTTCCTTAAAAATTATAATCTTAAGCAATCACCAAAGTATCATTAATAATAATAATAACAATAATAATAATAATAATAATAATAATACAATAATAATAATAATAATAATTGAAGGGCGCACGAAAACGCGAGCGTTTCACGTGATAAATTATAAAACGTTGTTCAACTGTTCCGACTGAACGAAGTACACC
>JABUQX010060891.1:15000-36100 GCA_015478945.1 Trachelipus rathkii | reverse complement strand
ATTAAGTATTATAATAATATATATATATATATATTAAATATATTTATTATATTATATATATATATTTATATATAATACTATACTATATCTACATAACTTCACCACTTTGACTGTCCTCCTCACAAACCATAACCCTTACTCTTATCACGTTTACTTTCAAACCAATCCCTTTTACACACACTCAAATCTCTCTACTCAATCTTTCCAAACTCTCTTCAGATTCGCTACAAAGAACAAAATCATCCGCATATATAATAGGTAGGTCCCTCCACTCATCCCATTCTCCATCAGTCAAACACCATTTCCTGCACCCCCATCGTCAATTCTTTCAATACCTATCCATAATAAATTGAATTAACCAAGGACATAAACACAACCTGTCTCACTCTGCTATTAATCCTTAAACCAATCACCATTGACACCTTTGAACACCACTGATTGCTTACACACGCTCACTATCCTCATAACATACTTTTTATTCCATTCAGAAGCCTAACCACCAAACACCAATATCACTAACACCTGCCATAGGCTTCCCTATTAAACCTTATCATCCGCCTGTTGCAAATCCATAAAACCTAAATACATATTATCTTCTTCTCCCTCATATTTCCACATCATTGTTTCAAGGTAAAGATTCTATTTCTCACAAATTCATCCTTCTCACCACTCCTAATCGCCCCTGTTCTTCACCAATCAGTCCTGCAGTAACTCGACGCACTCTTTTGACCTGACCAAAATACCAAGCATATATTTCCCTACAAACACTCAATAAAACTTATTCCCCTATAATTGCTTACCAGTTCCCCTTATCTCCCTTGGTACCCTTATATAAGGACTATTACTGGCTCGCCCAATCCCTTTGAACTATAACCTCCATAAACGCTTTTATTACTCAACTTCCAAATCCAAAAATCACCATCTTGCCTCGTTCTTGATCATTTCACCAGTTTAATTTCATCTATACCTGCAGATTTACCCATTCTTCAACTTTTCTCACTCTACCCTCCCCCTTGCTAATAACCTCATCACCAAAAATACCTATTCCTTCTGCCACATCAAACCCACACACATCACTATCACCTCTTCATTATGCCAATATTATGCAGATTTTCGAAGTTTCTTTCCACACTCCCTCACATCCATTTCATCAGTTACAAAAGCGCATCCTTAGTTCACTTATTCTTGAGCCAGGTTTCCCTTTATTCTCTTCCTAACCTTCGCGATTTCCTTCAGAATAACTTTCCTATTCCTTGTGGAAGTCCCCAGTCATCTCCTTCAAACTTTCATTTACCTCTTCTTTCTCCTATGTATGCACTTTTAGTATTCTCTTTTGCCTCCTCTATTATTCCAACATTTTCTGTGAAACTCATCATTTGCTTTTGTACATTCAACCCCTCGCTTCTTTTTTAATTTTAACCGCTTGCATCACCTCTCATTCCAACCACTCACTGTTAATCATTTTTACTTCCTACTTTAAGCACTTCATATTACTTCTTTTGAACCTGCACAACAATTGCCTTCCTTCATTGCTTCCCCAATTTGTTCAGTTATCAACTTGTTCAACAATCAACTGGTTACTGCGAGCCTCTTATATACTTACCTATGACCTTGTGCTTAACTTCACTCTAACTTTACCCACTTCCTTCCGTATCACCTTCCTCTCCATCCAAGCCCACTAACTTAATTTACATAGAACAACATAATACCGATAATCCCATTCCTAAAACCCCTCACTGATTAACATCCAACACATACTTCAACATCTCCTTCTCAACCAACACAAAATCAATCATACTTCTCACTTCTTATACCACTTACTACACACCAACTCATATACTTAGGATACTTTGTGTTAAGAAAGTTTACTTACACACCATAACTCTCTCCTCACAGAAATCATCACCTTCCTACCATTCTCATTATTTTCCCCAACACCCCAAAGCCACCTGTTATTACATCCCTTTTTTGATCACCTATCCAACCATTCAGGTCCCCAACACTATCAATCTTGAAAGCTCCTACTCACCCCATCAAAACATTATTTCAGATTATCCCAAAAATCTTACTTCTCTTCAACGTTTCCTCAAGACCATATGCAGCAACCACATCATACCTTTGGACCCTTTTCAAAGTGAAACTTTAACCATTAGAATTCTAGACTCACACACACAAAAGTCTACCATAGCTTTTGTACCACAGGTCACTCATAAATTGCAACTCTTCCTCTCCCCCTCTCATTCCTTGCCACACCAGCACACACACTATTTCACACCACACCACTCATCTTTCACCGTTTCCTTTCATCTTGTTTCAGTCACAGCGAGCAAATCAAAATTGCTTCTAATACATCCATCACCTCTTCTCCTCTTTTCTCTCAGGAGGATTCCTCTGATATTCCATGTACCAATACGATTCATACAATCGCCGAAAATAAGAAGGCCGTTATCGCATTCAGCACCATCTCGGTTTGGCCATTCAGCATTCCTAGCAAGGGATAAGTGGTAGTGGCAAGCCAACCCAACCTACCCCTCCCTTGTCGCCTCTACACACGCAGACATACGATGTGCGGTAATTCTTCTCCCCAACATAGATGATGAGTAGAGGGATGCGGTAATGTTTGTTCTAGACAGAGGGTAGTGTACTTTAAGTATTGTTTATATGATAGAAGGATAAATTGGTGGTCATAAATATTGCCTGGAGGCATGAGTGTGTGAAAATATTGAAAGCAAAAGAGAAAAGACACCATAAAAATGAGTAATTTTCAACGGCTTCGAAGAAGTGTTCTCTCCCATGATATAATATATATATATATATATAATATATATATAATATATATACTATAATATATATATAATTATATATTATATATATAGTATATATTATATTATATATTATATATGCGCATATTATAAATACCTATATATATATATATATATATATATATAGATATAATATATATATATATATATATATATATATATATATATATATAATTATATATAATTAATATAGTAATATAATATATAAATATACTATATAATAACAATTGCAAACATTGGCAGAACTAAAGAGGTGATAGTGAATGTGTGTGTGGGTTGATGGTTGCAAGAAGGATAGTTATCTTGAGATGAGGATGGGTCATTAGTAAGAGGATGTAATTGTAGAGTGGAAAAAAGTCTGGAAGTAATGGTAAATGGCAGTATAGATGAAATACTGGTGAAATGTATCAAAACGGAGGCGAGATCAGTTGATGATTGAATTCTGGAAGAGTTTGGTGGTAACACAGCATTTATGAGGTATGTAATTCCGAGGGATTGGAGGAAACCAGTAATAGGAACCTTATGCAAGGGTAACTGTAGAAATTATAGGGGAATTAGTTTATTGAGTGTTGTCAGAAATTATAGGGGAATTAGTTTATTGAGTGTTGTAGGGAAGATATATGCTGGTATTTTGGTTGAAAGAGTGTGTCAAGTGACTAAAAGATTGATTGGTGAAGAACAAGGTGCGTTTAGAAGTGATAGAGGATGTGTGGATCAAATCTTTACATTAAAACAAATCATTGAGAAAATGAGGGAGGATAAGAATAAATTGAATTTAGGTTTTATGAATTTGCAACAGGCGTTTGAGAGGATTAATAGGGAAGCTCTATGGCAGTTGTTAAGTTAGTGAGACACAATGTCGGTGGTAAGCTTCTGAATGGAATTAAAAGAATTTATAACAGAAGTGAAGTGTGTGTGTAAGAATAAATGGAGTCAAAAGTGATTGGCTTAATATTAATAGTGCAGTGAGCCAGGGATATGTTATGTTTCCTTGGTTATTCAATTTGCATAAGGATGGGGTTATTAAAGAATTAGAGGTGGGTGTGGCAGGGGATGGTGTTAGAATGCTGAAGAATCAAAGAGAGTGAAGGGTGTGCTACCTATTATATGCAGATGATTTGGTTTTGTGTGGCGAATCTGAAGAGAGATTGAGATGATTGGTAGAGAGATTTGGCAAGGTGTGTAAAAGGAGGGGTTTAAAAGTACACATAGATAAGAGTAAGGTTATGGTAGTGAGTGAGGACAGTCCTCAGTGTGAAGTTATGTTAGATGGTGAGCAACTGGAAGAAGTGTATGAGTTTAAATATTAGGATATATGTAGATGAAAAGGGAACGGATGATGCAAATCAATAGATCGTGGAATGGTAGGAAGGTGGCTGGTGCAATTAAATCATTGGTGGATGTAAAGGGACTAAGTCTTGAGTGTGGTTGGGTCTTACATGAGGTATATTGTTACCAGTGTTAAAGTATAGTAGGTGAGACTATGGTGAATAAATAGGTTATAGATCTAAAGTTATAATGTCGTAGTCAGATCAAGTATCTTTTGCCAAAACAAAGTTATAACGAATTAAATAAGGTCATATAAAACTGATCAGAAATGAAAACTTTTTCTACAGCAGAAGTAGTGTGAAGAAATAGGTAAATGAGATATTACACTTCGTATTGCGAGGAGAACGCCTCAAGGGAGGTGAAATGATGGATGATTATCTCACTCCATAGTAACTAAAAAAAAGAAGGAAAATTAAACAGGCTTATGTTGGGAGAAAAAAGTCATTTAGTAAGTCGATTCAATGCCTGGAGAGAGAAAATGCGACTTTAGCAGAGAAAGGACAAGACAAAGTGATAATATTATGAATGGCGGTTTGTAGGGGGAGGTTGTGGCCCACCTGAGCCAAGGGGATGGAACCCCGACAGTTAGACGAGGGGGGATGCGAGTATGTGAGTGCGTCGGTGCGGCGTGTCCCATGAGAGCTGGCTAGAGGGATTGTGAGAGTGCGATGAGTTATGCGACTAAGGAAGTATAGAGAGGTGGCACGGGGTAGAGGGGCTGGGCGTGTGGTTTTTTGTGTCGACGTGGGGGTCGAGTGATTCGTTTGCAACTAAGTTGTACTGTCTGGTGCATGGTGACGCAGCCGTTACCCCGCGGTCGGAGAGAAGTGGATAGTAGGGTAGTAGATATGATATGAGTAGAGGAGTAATATATAGTGGGTGAAGTAGTATGGTAGTAGGTAGTATGGTAGGGTGTATAGTATATAGTATAAGATGAGTATAGTATAGTATAATGTATGAGGTAGTGTATAGGTAGTATTAGATAGGTATAGGAGGGGTAGGTAGGGGGGAGTAGTTATATAAGGGAGTGGGTGTGTCGGTGCTATAGGTGGTGTTCGAGTTGAGCAACTGAATGGTAACCTTTAGTGATGTTGTGATTCAGCAGGTTGGAGAGAATACTCAGTGAGTGCCAGTCTGGACACTGGCGAGTCGCGGAGCGCTGGGACGAAAGATTGTGATGTATAGTAGTAGAGGATTTGATGAGTTTAGTTAGTGAGAACCGGTGATAATTTATCGATGGGGTGTTGATGATATTAGTATGCTTTCTTTGTTAGGTGTTTGAATATGTAAGTATGGAAATGATGTCTGTGGTTGAGTAATATGATAAAATAAACCGAATTTGTATATAAGAGTTTCTTAGAAGGTGACTATGAGATAGTACAATAAGAAGTCATAAAATATCTTGAAGTACTTGAAGACCTGGAGAAGTTAGAGTGTCCAGAATTTCCAGGTTATGTGTACCGTGGAAACTCAATGTAATCCATGATAACGATTAATGTAGAAAGCTATGGAAGGATTGATGTCTGCGAGAGGGATGGAGGTAGGTGAGAGACGAAGACGTGTGTCATGCTTGTTGGGGCAGGTGTGAGGCGATGCGTTGATAGGGACGCAGAGCAACTATTGGGAGCCAGAATGGAACAAACGCCGTCTGGGAATCTAGGAGGTGGGGCAGATGGGTAAAGGGAATAGCGCTAGTGAGGAAAATTGAGTAAGGAGACGGTATACTGGATGAAGATGGAAGAGTAAGTGGAATCAAATTGTAGATAAGTACCGGAGTGATATGTTACTTTTGAGCAAGGCGGTGGTGTTGTGTTTGTTTTTTGTGGTTTTTTTCTTAGTTTGGATTTTAAGCTTGAATTCATTCTTATTTGGGAGAGTCTTACTTCGTGCTACTATCTGTATTTTGGAGCTGTTTCATTCTCCGAAATCTTCAGCTAAGTATATATATTTTTGCTTATTAGTCAGAATGTATTCCTCTGTAGACTTCATTGCAGCGAAGATGAATATGGAAGCGTTTGGTTTCGCACTCTTGAGTCTGATCCTGAGGTTGTTTCAACTCATGTACATGTCGTGGTAGAGAGAGCATGGTGGAGGTGTAGAGGTATATTCCCGAAGTGTAGTATTAGTGAATGAAAGTATTCGAGTTATACTTAAATTTGGATATCTTTGATAGTTTGTGATGGATTCGCTTTGGGTGGTGAGTATGTGTATCTTTTAGCTCTTCACAGAACTCAGCAGGTGGTATATATATTTTGAGCGGTTAGTTAAGAACTAAACATTTTTTGGTAGAGAATAGTGTCAAGGGTATCCTTTGATGTTGATTTCTTTATTGAATATTATGAGTCTTCACCTACTGAGAAGATATCTGATTAGTCTCCATCGATAGATAGATCCAGAACGATCAGTTAAGATAAAAACCCTTCAGCGGGGTAAAAGCCGTGTAGATTGTGATCGACCAATGCTCATTTGAAATTGAAAAAAAAAACGACAATCCTCTTGTGAATATGTCGACCGAGTATAAAGCAGGCAATGCGAGTCCGGAGATAAGTGCGTCCCTCCGTTACGGAAAAGGGCGCTGAAACCGTGCGCTCCGAAGTAGCGCTCTATGGTGTTCAGTGGTTGCCGTGTGCTTTACTAGACATTCAAAGCCACATCTTGTAGAACAGTCAGCAGAAGATATCATCTAGCGTCTTAATTGTATCTTGTTACGCTCGAATGTCTTCAATTGGTTCGTCCAGACCTTCATCTACGAGAATCAATTTATATAGCAGTATAAAGTAAAGCGAGTGATTCAGTCCCAGCGCTTCTCCCAGCACATAAATAAATTAAAGTGGTGCCGAACAGGACTCTGTTTAGTTCCTGCGCTTGCGTGCACTAGGATTGTGACTCTCGCTCACATCATCACATTTATTGTGAAAATTCATCGATTATTCTCTTCAGTTCTCTTCAAAGAATCTTCTTCTTTTGTACTTACATTGGACAGATTCAAAAAATATTTTTATAGGTTTGAAATTCTTTTACTTAAATAAAAATAAGAATGCAGAAAAAAAATCAAACAAAGATCTGAAACCAAGCCTCAACGCTGAGACCAAGAGGTTTTATTCTTCGATCCATCTCTTGCAACTATTTGCTATAGATCTACGTTTAGACCAGCGTCTGCGTGATCAAAATAAAATAAATTAGAAATGAATGTAGGAGTAAATGATGAAATAAAGACAGGGTAGAAGTCGCCAACTCTGACACACCCTTGGTTCCAACTCTGACGTAAAAATGGTTTCACTCTGACAAACCTTTTACTCAGTCCAAAATGGATGCCTTGCTAATTAAACTTAACAAGCAATGGGCTCGAGAATCTAATGTTGAAATCAGTAAGGTGAACACAGACTGTTACCAGCTCAAGTCAAGTATAACCTCTGACCTGATGCACATAAATTGGCAAAGCTAGAGAAATAGCACTGGCTTTCTGATGACATTGAGTATAGTACCTTCGCTTAGGCCTCCCAATTTTGAACAGCGATCCAGAACCTTTCCTGCATAATCAGCCGAGTGTATGTAGGAGAACTCCAATAACATTGTTCTCTAATCCGTAACCTTATTCTAATCTAGAATCTTCCTTAACCTAGAACTCTGCCTAAATCCCAGGTCTTCTTCATAATCCGTATACAACAAGTAAATTTGACTTTAGCCCAACTAAGTCTCTGCTTGAGAAATTGTCCCTGACATGGTAGAGCAATAGGGATGTTCTTTATCTCTAATAAATAGAGGAGAATCTGTACTTCTCCGAAAATATAATAGGTTGCTACAACCCACACCAAGAACAAATGCTGCTAGTAATTATCTCTATATATCTATATGTCTATAGTCGTATTTTGGTTTGTTTTGCCACAAGATTACCACAAACGACAATTAACGTCGATTCCCGACCCAATGACCTTCCATTTTTCATATATAACAAGAGCTTTGACATGCTGGTAGGAAGCCATGATGCTTCTTACCCATTACGCAAAGAACCTCAAAAACTATTATTCCCTGGGAAAATTTAAAATAGGAATCCGGAACAATCTCTTATTCAACTTGCTGATTTTGAGGCTTACTGTAGCCTTCATTATCCAAATGCCCATCACCAATGGTTGAGACTGCTAGGACGACAGCTAGAAGGCAAATTTCTTCACATATACCGAGAAATCATACAGATGACGTGATTACTTCTCTGTACGGCAATTAATCTAGTATTTGGATAGATGAGGAAAAAAAAGAAAAAATATAGAAATACAGAAGTATCATGCCGTCATCGATACCCAATCGAGAGCATCTAGAAATGTTTGCCCTTCGGTGGAACGCCTGGCTATCCTAGATACGATATGAGAGATCATGATTCCCTTAGAATAGCTTTCCTTTGTAGTTTGCCTCCTTATATTGAAACATTTGTCCGTCAGTATATTAAAATGATGGAGTTGGACAGTCATAGTAGAGCTTCCTGGGAGAATATTATGAATTTTGCAGACTCTTTAGACAGCGAGAATACTGCTGTTCCAAATTCCATGTCCCAATCAAACCCACTTGAAGCCGAACCATCAACTTATGCCCGAAAGACTGAAATGAAAGTTGCCCTAGATTAATCTCTGGAGTCTGTGATCCAGATAAGTACTGCACTCCCCGGATGGACTGATGTTCTAAATCACAAAGTTGACCAAAGTAAACCTAAATACCGAAATAACTCACGGCAGGTTCGAAAAAATAAAAGTAGTCCCCCAAAAAAATCAAAGATTAAATTCGGACACAACCGAAAGAGTGTTACCAAACCCAAGATAATAAAGTTCGTAATGACCATACTTCGAATTCACAGAGCCGTCCTAAGGCTGAAGACCGGAAAAATATTCTGTGTCACTACTGTGAAAAGAAGCAGGCTCACTCCATTGTTGCTACGGAGTGTACAAGATATCTTGATATGTGCAGGTTACTGCAAATGAGAAAGTCACTCAGGCCAAGATTGGTCGATCAGAAATTCGTCCTTCCGCTTCGTCCTCCGGAGATTAGAAAAGGTAGTTGGTGTCCCTTTGCGGGCCTTCACGCTGGGGATGAGGGTTCACACAGTGCTCCTCCCCATCCATTTCGCTACAGAAGAGTCCTTCTTCCCTAGAAATATTCCGGCTGTAGAGAAGAGTATACTTCGCTGCAGTCATATCTTCAAATCAGTTCGAGCAAATCACTTTGGGCCCTCCAGTGCGTCAGAGCGGAAGGAGAACTCCCTACGCTTCAATAAAAGAGTTTAGATTCTATGCTCGAGATGTGAGTGCGGTATGACCCTCCGTTAGAATCCTTGGTCTCCCCGGAACGAGTCCCCTATAGGTGGAATAACCTTGAATTAGATCGTCAGTTCAATGAGATGATGGAGACGCAAGATGTGTTAACTACTTCTTAGAATTGCGACCCTTTTGAGATGTATTCTTCGTGAGACAAACTCCCTTAGAAATAATAGGACCCTTAGAAATCCCGGTAGCGACGTATGGTCTGCCATGTTACACCTTTCAAGGGAGACCTCATGGTGTTCAGTTGCTTTGGTCACCCAACAGCTCTGCTTCTATGGTTGTATTAGACAGTGGAGCTGAATTAGTTTAATCAGCACTGAAAGACCGATGGCGACATGAAGACACTCCCTTACCGGCCCTCTGTGACATAAAAGTTAACCGCCATCAGTGGTCTGGTCCGTGAGCATTCAGTACCTATTGACTTTTATACTGAATGTAATTTGTTCTTCCCTGACAGTGATTACGTAACTAAGCCTGTCATTTTGTTGGTGGTTCCCTATGAATTCATGCCGGCTCCGCTAGTTTTAGGAGCTGTCGCCTTGAAAGAAAATGACCTTCTCCCAGACCTAACTACGCTTGAATTAGTACATCGAGATGATGATTGTATAGAGTCCATCGCTAAGGATGAGAGTCTAAAAATCCCTTTTTATAAATGCGTCACGGTTAATTCCATTAATTGTCCCCCTTTTTCCTGTCAGATGGTGGATGTAAGTTGTCCTTCATCTGAACTCTCTTCGTTGGTAGGGTTTCAATCCGAGCCAATGGGACCTGTTGTTCCAATCCCGGGTGTATTGGATTTGAGAGATTCTTGTAGGATCGCTCTATTAAATCCTTCCGATACCCCTCACTATTATAGAAAAGGTACTGTAGTGGGTACTTAGTTTTCCTTGGAAGAAGAAGAAATGCTTCAAATTAATAATAGACCAATAGAGGCAATGAATACCGACATCAACTTTAAAGCAGACGTATGGTCCTCCACTAAGTTGGAGGAGGAGTTTTGCTTTGCGGATATTCCAATCTCTGACCTCGAAAAGAAAAAATTAATCGACGTTTTATTAAAACATGAATCGGCTCTCAGTTTCGGTGACCACGATGTTGGAGTGGCTACTAATATCACACACTCTATCGAGGTAGAAACTGGCCGACCGGTGAGATTACCGGTATGTCGTTTTCAGGGTCCTTTGGCTCAAGAAATAGAAAACCAATTTCATGAACTGTTGGAGCAGGATATTATTAGACCTAGTAAATCCCTGTATTCAGCTCCTGTGGTTCCTGTCCGAAAACCTGACGGTAAGTTACGTTTATGTATAGATTACCGGAAATTGAAGTGTTACTAAGACAGATTCCTTCCCTTTACCTAACCTAATAGATATGATTTATAATATGTATGGTAATAAATATTTTACCAAGCTTGATCTGCCGTGTTATTATCAAGTGTCCATGGAACCCGAAAGTGTTGAAAAAAACTGCTTTTTCCACTCCATTTGCCCAGTACGAGTATTTTAAAATGCCCTTTGGTGTAAAAAAAGGTCCGGCAACATTTCAACGTGGAATGATGCTGGCGTTAGAGAATTACCATGCCAGTTATGGTATACTTTGTATGATATTATCCATCTCAGGCGAATACATAGAGATCATCTACTTACTTGGATCGTGCCTTGCTGCATCTTAGAGAGAAAACGGTACAAACTTAACCCAGTAAAACCTCGGCTTTGTTTACTAGTGGAGTCTCTTGGGTCACCAAAATATCACGAATGTATACTTCCCCTTCAGATAAAAATTATCAAAGGCAGCGTTTAGAATTCCCGTCCCGACTTGGTAAAACAATATTACGCCAGTTCTGGAATGTAAATTTTATAGGCGACATGATTCCCAACTGTTCTCAGATCAGTAAGCCTTTATCATGCCAGACTGGTAGTAGATTAAATAGAGCCGATGTCAGCAGGCTTCGATCACTTAAAGAGGCCTTGGTTAATCCCACATTGTTAGGTTTCCCTGATTATAGTCAGAGGTTTCTCCTATGGAGCTCCATGTTGATGCTTCCGACCTCGGGTGGTGCTTGCCTTTCCCAAATTCAAGACGGCGACACGCAACCAATTGCTGTCATTTCCATGACCTTCTGGGCTCAGAGGACATTATGAGTAATTGATAAGGATTAACTGCTTTGCGTTGGGCTGTCAAATCCTTAGACCTTTGCCATCTTTGTATAAAATTCAATCATATTTACCGCCATATGCACTCATATATTACCAAAAATATTGAGTCTTTACGGAAGTAGCTAGGACTATGGAGAATCTATGAATATGGACTTTGATATCCCGTCATATATCGGCCTAAAATATATTGCGATGTTTGTTTCCCGATCTCCTGTAACATGATATATTGGAAGTTCCCGAAAATCCAAATTTTTCAGATTTGGTTACACCCTGGGTTCTTTTCGATAGAAATCAGCGGAGGAGGGGATCGGGTGGGAGCCCAGAGTGTGGGGGACTGGTGCAGTAAGAGGTGATCCCATAGTGTATGGGTGGAGAGCCGTGAGGTAGAAGCCAGATACGAGGGTTATATAAATGTTTTTCTCTTTTCTTATATGGATCGGTAGATAGACACCTAGAGGTAAGAGATGTTCTTATCGAAGAATTACAAAAGCATCCAGTAAAATATAAACTTCAAGGTCAGTTGGTCCAAAACAGACTCTGATTATTAAAACTTCCTGGTCAATTGCCAATACCAGAAGTTATAACAGCTTTTACGGATGTCTTTAAGGCTAACATACACATATATTATACCAATAATAAACCCTTAATATATGGAAATAACTCTGATAGTGAGCCCTGTTATTTAAAATGTTTAGCCGGGATTCACTATAACTATCTACTAGTAACTTCTAGTAATGAATAAACTTTATGGATCAGTCTTTTATAACCTTCTCTGTGTTATAAATTGACAGTTGATCTTTCCCTTGAGATGAAATAAATAACCCACCGAGACATTTGTTAGGCTTCTGTTGTCATCTGTTTTGAAAAATCCCTGCAATTAATATTACTAAAATTCTGTTTTAATATACTGATTGAAAAAAGCTAATACTGAGCAAATATAACTTATCTTAAATAAATATGGTTACATAATAAAAAGGAGTATTATTTCTACCTTTTTAAATTTTTAATACTACTGTCCTTCGAACTTATGGTTTCAAAACTATAAACATCTTCCTATATGTAAGGTGGTCTTGGATGAATGTTTATAGTATGTATGAATCGTCAAAATTTTCAAATTTTGAGACAATATCCCGCCTAAGAGTAAAGATGTTATCTTGCCTAATTGAATCTTCGTGTGTGTAGATTTCTTCGGCGTATGAGCACAGACTAATTTAAAAATTTACTATATAAATAATAGTCTTGTGTGATTGACCTAAAGTTTTTAATCAGAAATGGTTAATACGGTGTATATTTATACTGTATAAATAATTTTCCTAAAAATTATAACTTATGTATATATATCATTGAACCCTCATACCTCGGAGAAAAAAAAAAAATATAAATATACTTATATACAAAAGTACATATATCTTATATCTATTAATTTATATTAAATTAATTTAATACATTCTAATATATATATATATAATATATATATATATATATATATATATATATGAGGAATATGTGTATATATATATGTGCAATTGTACATATATATCTACCGGTTCCTCCGCTCCAACGAGCTTGTCATGTTTCATGACAGGTTGTGGAGTGGGGGAGCTTTAAACACTATTTTACAGATTTTCCTGGTTCCTGAGGAGAGAAATTTAGCCGTTATCATAACAGATGCACATAGCCTGGATGAGCGGAATCTTCGTCTTCTAAATCATAGGACCCAGTGGAGAGCGTAATTATAGTTAAAAATAAAATAAAAAGAATAAGAAAAAAGACTTCCTCATATTGTTTTTATTTTAAAAAAAATATAGTGTTACATGATTTTTAAATAAAGCTTCATGGTTTGTGGGGGTATGTGGGGTTTTCAATGAAATAAGTGTTGTTGATGATCCCTTCTTCTTTACTATGTGAAAAGGAGATCATCCCAATACGCTAAATAAAGTCATTTTGACAACCACTGAAAAATTGTCCCACTCTTCTAAAGTCAAATTTTAAATTCTATATTGGAATTCAGTAATTGCTTCCCTTTCTTTTTTTTAAATAATTAGTCAGTTTCTCAGAGTTTATAGTGGGACCGTTTTTAAACATTGTGGGTCCACTTTGAGAAAGTTGAGAGGGGAAAATGAGTTAGTTTACTCTGATCCATTTTTGCCTCCTGCATATGTATGAACTTCATCGGTCGAGTCTTGATGCCACCCTCTTAATTAAGGCAATACATGGTCACTCTGAAAAGTAAGTTCCCTTATTAGAAGAAATGTTGGGGAAAGAAATGGCTTTACCGTGAACTACAGGACTTATTTATTTATTCACGATGCAAAGAAATAGCGCACGTGAACTTCAGGGCTTATTAACTGTCTTTAAGAATCAGAAGAAATGTCCGTGATTTAAACATGGTATTTCCATTAAAGCAGATTACGCTTCAGGCCGGAAAATACCAGCTTGCTTACCAAGGGTTCAGGCACTAATGACCCCAGATGTAAAGACCATAGTCATATGGTCCCTGACAACGATGGCTTGGAAGCGAAGGGAGATACAGGATTGGGGCCAAAATATTGCAACCATATTTGAACCAGTTGATGATCTGTCCGTGGATGCTATTCCCGGGATCATGACCCAGATCACTGAGGCTGTGAAGAAGGTGAACGCCCAAGCTAAGGTTTATTTATATGTTCCCCCTATACAAGATCTACACGCCTTTAACCAAAAGCGCATCATCCGTGAATGGGGCCCTGATGCACAATATACCCTCGGTGATCCGGTATTCTCACCAGAAAGGATGCGTGAGCATTCTATCCATACCTATCATCTGTTCGAGTCGCTTATGGACACCAAATACCAATGGCCGGAGAAAAACATCGTCCGCGGAACTGACCTCTTTGATTTCCATCATAAAAGCATTGCTAAAGGCGGAGTACTTAAAGTCACCCCTCATAGCAAATATCTCAATAAAGAGACCCTAACCTTAAATTCCCCTTTGTTACCAGATAGGTTACATCCCAATCATCTATTTTTAGAAGCCTTAATGAATAGAGTTGGGAATCTGTTTAAAATTAATAAAATCACTGTGAGAACCATTCCTTATAATTCTCAAGTAACTCGTCCTCAAATAAGACAAAAGAGGCGACCTAGACCCTTAATGACCATTCCTTCGTATTCCACTGATCGGATGGACCAAGATTATATGATGCCTTCTCATTCTCGATCTCATACTGGTAATTATGAATATCCCGCAGAAACTATTCCCGAAGATCACCCTTATGTACAACCAGTCCTGTCACAACCTTATTTCCCATCAACTTATTTCCAAAGTAGTAACTATTTTCCTCCAAGGAATGTACAGGAACATAGTGGTCCTTATATTCCTCCTCCCTAGTCAAGTTATCCACCAATTGAATCTCAGCCTGTGCCTTCGTGTCCTCAACATCCTTCTTGTATTTGCACTTCCAATGTATCCAGTGACTCTGAGTCTGCTCTGGATCCCAGCGTTAAGGTTGTACTGCGTACAGGCTTGCGCTGGATGATGGAGCAAAGGGCTTCTGTATTATTGATGCAGGAGTTCATCGAAGAGAACGAATCTGCTGCTCGTCTTTCGTCCCTGCCTAAGGCACAGAAATTAAAAATAATTTGTATAAGGCACAGAGATTATAAAAATTTGTATATATATAATATTTATTGTAAAAAAATTAATTATAGTTTATCGTTTTAAGAGTCCTGGTTGTCCTTCTCTACGCTGTTCTATGCTCTTGGCCTCTTCACTCCCGTCTTTCTCTGAACGACGTGGAAAATTGAGGTGGGGGTTTAGATTTAGCGGGGGAGGATATAAGGGAGATGTTGTTCATGCATAGTTGTGTCATTGACAACTGAAGTAACCCTTAGTAGTGTTTATTCATAGGTTTAAGAATACTCATTGATCCAGTCTGGACACTGCGATCCAGCCTGGACGATGATTTTATTATAGTATAAATTATGGATTTAGTTATTGACAAACCGTATAAGATTTATTGATGTTATAGTTATGTATCTTTCTTTTTAGTTGTTGAAATAATTATGAAATTTTAGGTGATAAATATTATAAAATAAACAATTTATATAAATTTTAAAGTTTCATGATATATTGTACAAAACAATTCATAAAATACTTGAAGTACTTTGAGACTGGAAGTTAGATTTCCAGATTTCCAGTTAGCTGTTAACATAAACTTCAATAAATTCCATATAATCTATATAATGTCAAAAACTATGATATATGTGTTGAAAAGATAGTAAACAACTTTATTGTTTGCAGTTTTACTAGTATAGACCAGACAACTATATTTGACCAAAGTGAAACAAACCCCTCTGGAAATCTAAAGATGAGTCAATTAAAATACCTATAAAATTATAAGAAACTATACTGCTATAAATGAAGATCAAGTGTAACAAATGTAATAATACCCAGTTATTATTTACTTTTGACAGGTTGTTGTTTGTTGTTTGTTATCTTAGTCGATTTAAGCTGAATTCATTCTTGATTTGGATTCATCTGAATCTTACTTCGTCTGCTATCTGTATTTTGAAGCTGTTTCATTCTCCGAAATCTTCAGCTAAGTATAGTATATTTGTCTTGATTGAGTCAGAATTTCTAATTCCTTCTGTAACTTCATTGCACGAATAATATTTGGAAGCGTTTGGTTTCCACTCTTGAGTCTGATCCTGAGTTGTTTGAACTCATGTACATATTCGTAATACATTGGATTCTAAGTATAATTCCAATGTATATATCTAGTTAAAAAATATCATATACTCAAATTTGTATATCTTTTATTATTTTATTATCGTATTGTTGGGAGTGGATTGTGTTATCTTTTAGCTCTTTACAAACCTCCCACATGTATATATATTTTGAGCGAGTTAAGTAAAACTAAACCTTTTTAATAGTGTGTCAATATCTTTTGATTTTGATTCTTTATTGAACTATTATTAGTCTTCACTACTGAAAAATATCTGATTAGTCTCCATCGATAGATAGATCCGGGAACGATCTAGTTAAGTATAAACCCTTCATCCTGGGTAAAACCTGTAGATTGTATCACAATTGCTTATTTAAATTAAAAAAAACTCACAATCCACTTTGAATTGTCACCAAGTAAGCAGGCCAACGGAGTCCCGAGATAATCTCCCTCAGTTACGGAAAAGGCCTAACCTGCTCCGTAATACCTCTGATGGTGTCAGTTGGTTGCCTGTGCTTACTAGACATTCAAACCACATCTGTAGAACATCACATAAATATCATCTACGTCTTATTGTATCTTTTGACCTCCGAATTCTTCAATTTTCTTCGACCTTCGACTCTACGAGAATTAGTGGAGAGAGGCACCTCCCAGTCGGGTACGATTATTCAGTCCCAGCGTGCTTCTCTCCGCAACATATATATATATATATATATATATATATATATATATAATAATATATATATATATATTATATATATGATATATTTTATATATATTATATATATATATATTATATTATATATATATATAATATATATATATATATATATTCTTTCTTTCTTTTCTTTACCTACCTCTTCTTCCCAAGACTGGGAGTATGGTGCGCTACAAGCATGGAAAAGAAAAGCAGTAGGAGAAATATGACAAAGTCAAAAAGAAAGCCCAGGGCCTTACCGCCCCTCTGTACCATTAAATTAGTGAAAAACTCGCCGCAAAGAAAATCCACCCTAGAGCTTCAACGGACCGCGACGGGCCCTCCACTATGTAATAGTTAATGTAAGGGTTCATCCTTGGCCCAAGTGGGCCACAACTATCCCCCTTACAAAACCCCGGCATTCATCTCCTATCATGCACCTTTGTTCCTCGCCTTTGCCAAACTTGCATTCCATTCCTTCAGACATTGGTTCACCGACTCAATCCACTTTCTCTTCGGCTCCCAGCCGGTCGGTTCCAACGCACACTCACCACTATACACCGCTTAAACCCAACCGACTATCATTCATCCGTTCCACATGACTAAACCATGCTCCAATGCACTCTTTAATTCTCTCATTTACCCCTTTCTTCAACACCACCACAAAACTCTCTAATAAGTTCATTCCTTCCATTTTATTAATTCTTCTCACACCTAGCATGCTCCTGAGATTGTCCCCATCTGAACACATTGAACTTTGATCTATACTTCTTATTCCAGACTATAGTCTCACTACCATACAATAACACAGGTAACAACCATACCCTCCCATGTAAGACCCTAGCACAACTAAAGACTTAGTCCCTTACTCACCAAACGATTTAATTGCACCAACAACCTTCCCTGCCAAATTCACAACTTTCCTACTACCACTCTGCATCATCCGTTCCCTTCTCATCCAACACATACCTCTAAAATTTAAACTCAGACACTTGCTCAAGCTGCTCACCATCTAACAATACCTTCACACTGAGGACTGTCCCTCACTCACAACCATAAACCTTAACTCTTATTCTACGTTTACTTTCAAAACCCCTCCTTTTACATACCCTCAAATCTCTCTACCAACCTCTCTAAACCTCTCTTCAGATTCGCCACAAAGAACCATATCATCCGCATATAAAGTAGGGAGCCCTCCACTCATCTCCATTTCTCCAACATTCTAACACCATTTCCGCACCCACCTCTAAATTTCTTTTCATAACGCAACATCCCCATATACAAAATTGAATAAACCAAGGAGACATAACACAACCCTGTCTTCCTCCGCTATTAATCCTAAACCAATCACTATTGACACCATTTATTCTTACACACGCTTCATATCGTCATACATAACTTTTTGATTCCATTCAGAAGCACTACCACAACACCATATATCAATAATACCTGCCATAAGCTTCCCTATTAACTCTATCATATTATGCCTGTTGCAAATCCATAAAACTAAATATAAATTTATTCTTTCTTCTCCCTCATTTTTCTCAATCATTTGTTTTAATGTAAAGATTTGATCCACACATCCTCTACCACTCCTAAAACGCCACCTTGTTTCTTCACCAATCAGTCCTTCAGTACTCGACGCACTCTTCCGACCAAAATGCCAGCATATACTTTCCCTACAACACTCAATAAACTTATTTCCCTATAATTTCTAACAGTTCCCCTTTTTCTCCCTACCCCTTATACAAAGGGTAAACTATTACCCTCGCTCTCCTCCATCACCTGGAACTATACCGCTCCATAAACGCTTTATTACACAACTTCCCAAATCCAATCAATCACCATCTCGCCTCCGCTCCTGATCATTATCACCAGTAATTTCATCTATACCTGCAGATTTACCCATTCTTGAACTTTCTCACTCTCCCAATTACCTCCTCCTTACTAATAACCATCATCCCCAAAATACCTATTCCTTCTGTACCATCAAAAAACCCACACACATTCACTAAAACACGTCATCATTACTGTTAATATTGTGCAGATTTTTTCGAGTGTTCTTCCACACTCCCCCTCAATCCATTTCATCATTACAAAGCACCAATCCATATTCATTATTCTAGCAGATTCCCCTTATTCTCATTCTTAACCTTTCGGCTTCCTTCAGAAGAGCTTCCTATTCCACTGTAAGTGTCCCCATTCATCTCCTTCCAAACTGTTCATTTACCTCTTGTTTTCTCCTACGTTATGCACCTTTTAGTATTTTCTTTTTTCCTCCTTATAAAATTCCAAGCATCTTTTTTTGAAACTTTCATCATTTGCTTTTAGTACCTTCAACCATGCTTCTTTTTAGCCTTTAAACCGCTTTCATCACCTCTTAATTCCACCATTCGCTGTTAACATTCTACTTCCTACTTTAAGCACATCCACATACTTTTCTTGCACTACTAACAAATTCTTCCTTCATTTGCCCCCGGATTTGTTCAGTATCAACTTGTTCACATTCCACCGATTACTAGCGAGCGCTCTTACTTACTTATCCTTATTGTCTTGCTCACTTAACTTCTCACTCTTATTTTACCTACTTCTCTTTCCGTATCAACTTCCTCTCCATCCAAGCCCCCACTAACGTTAATTTTGCATAGAACAACATAATGATCCGATAATCCCATTCCTAAACCCCTACTGTTTAACATCCAACACATACTTCAACAAATCTCCTTCTTCACAACACAAAATCAATCATACTTTTTCCTTCGATACCATCTCTACCTACACCACCTCTAGTATACTTATGGATACTCTTGTGTTTAAAGAAAGTATTACTTACACCACATACCTCTCTTCTTCACAGAAATAAAATCACCTTCCTACCATTTCTAATTTTCTCCCCGTCACCCGCCAAAACCACCTGTTTATAACCAATCCCTTTTTTGAATCACCTATCCAACCATTTAATGTCCCCCAACACTATCAATATGAAGCTCCTACTCACCCCATCCAAGACATCATTCAGATTATCCCAAAAAATCGTACTCTCTTCAACGTTTCCTCAGATGGACCATACGTCCAACAAACACACATACCTTGACTTTTTCAAACTTAATTTAACCATTAGAATTCTAGGACTCAGACACAAAAGTCTACCATAAGCTTGTACCACAGGTTACTCATAACAAAATTTGCAAACTCCTTTCTCCCTCTCTCATTCTCTTCCACACAAGCACGCACACATTTCACCCACACCACTTCATTTCACCTTTTTCCTTTCATCTTTTGTTTCAGTCACAGAAGGGAGCAAATCAAATTTGCCCTTTCTAATACATCCATCACCTCTCTCCTCTTCTCCTCAACATTTAATTCCTCTGACATTCCATATACCAATACGATTTCGCCGAAAATTAGATGGGACCGTTTACGGCGATCAACGACCATACTCTGAGGCATGCATCAGCATTCCTAACAAGAGATAGGTGGTAGTGGGCAGCCAAGCCCAACATACCACCGCCCTTAGTCGACTTCTACGACACGCAGGACATACGAGTGGGCAATTCTTTCTCCCCCGCACAAAGGGATATAGTAGTAGGGATGTCTGTAAGGTGTTATCTAGAAGTGGGGTGTGTACTTTAATCATGTGTATATGATATGTGGATAAATGGTGGTTAGTAATATGTTGCCTGGAGGATGAGTGTGTAAAGAGAATATGAACGCAAAAGAGAAAGACGCACCATTAAAAATGGGAGGTAATTTCATTGCTTCGAGTATGCGTGTACTCTCCCTCTATATATATATATATATATTATATATATATATATTATATATATATATATATATATATAATATATATATATATATATAATATATATATATATATATATATATATATAATGTTATGTCTCCTTGGTTATTCAATTTGTATATGGATGGGGTTATGAAAGAATTAGAGGTGGGGGTGGCAGGAAATGGTGTTAGAATGATGGAGAATTGAAGAAAGTGGAGGGTGCCCTACCTATTATATGCGGATGATTTGGTTTTCTGTGGTGAATCTGGAGAGAGTTTAAAAGCATCAGTAGAGAGA
>JABUQX010060891.1:0-5000 GCA_015478945.1 Trachelipus rathkii | reverse complement strand
TTAATGTACCTTAATATGACTGTTTTAATCAGTGGGAAGCATTTTTAAACAAATTTAAATGAATATTAGAAGAAATTTTGTTTTTGAAAGATAAAATGTTGGTGGCGAAGAGAAAACCTGTTTGTGGAATAGAGAGATAAGAGAGAATTATGAAGCGTAGATGTTTTAAAATATTCAAGGGTAGTAATAGGGAAAAGATGATTTATAGAAAATTATAGGAAAAAATAAAAATGAACTTAGCCAGTCAATAGGAAAGGCAAAGAGAGAGTCTGAATTAAGCAGGAAAGACTAGCTATAACGAGTGAAAAAACTTTGGGCATTTATAAATTTAAAAGAAAGAATAGGACAATTGGTCCATTTAAAATTGATGAAAATTTAGTGGAGTTCAGATAAGAAATGGTCAACATTTTCATGCTTATTTTGCTTCAGTGTTTACTGAGGAAGATTAGATAATAGTTGGAGACTATAGTTTTTCTTGTATGCATGTACAAAATAGACTTCAGAATTTGAAATTTGATGTAAAAGATATTTTAACACGTTTAATTAAATCATATTGATCCAAGTAAAGCTCAGGCCCTAATGGTATATATTGTAGAATTCTGAAGAGGTAGTACCAGTTTGCAAAGGCACTGTCTTTGATTTTTAAGCGATCTATAACATTTGTGAAAGGTACGCAGATGACTGGAAACAGCATATGTTGTGCCTATTTATAAGAAAAGGTAGTAAGGAAGATTTGGAAATTATATTGGCAGTTAGCTTAACATCTCTGGTGGTAAAGGTTCTGGAAAAATTAATGAAGGTCATATAGAGAAATATCTAGAAGTAACAAGGTATTGATGATCCCAGCACAGTTTCAGAAACGGTAGTCATGTCAGACATACTTTTGAAATTATGGCAATACAATTCTGACTGCAATTGACAGGGAGATCCAGTTTGATATGTATATTTGGACTTTACAAAGCTTTTGATAGGTTTCCCACACATAAGCTGATGAGAATTATTGCAATGTGTTATAGGTGGAGTGGTACAATGGTTGGATTAAAGAGTGGGTGCGAAACGAAAACTGCTGTGTACACTAAATGGCAATAAATCGTCATGGGGGAAATAGTGAAGAGTGTGTCCCACAAGGTTCAGTGCTGGGGGCGCCCCCCCGGCGCCGCCATCTCACCTCTTCTTGACAATATAATAAATGATTTTGAAACCTCGTATTAAAAATGCAAGGTTTCTAAGTTTTGCAGATGATATCCAAAGTGGCCACCACAGTTAGGAATATAATGATGTATAAAGATTCAAAATGATCTGATAAACTTCTTTGGGTGGGCAGATAAGTGGCAATGAATTTTAAAATAAAAAGTGTAAGGTTCTTCACCTAGATACTCAATAAAAGTTTTAACTACGATATGAATGGGGATTGCTTTGAGTCTGTGGACCAAGAAAAGATTTAGGTGTGATTACAAGCAGTAATTTGAAAGTAGCTAATCAGTGTTTGGAAAGCTAGAAATAAAGCTAATAAGATGCCTGGGCATAAAAATCGCAATGTGTTTAAAGAGTACAAGGAAGTATAATAAACTGTAATAATAGTATGTTAGGCCCAGATAATAGAGTATTGTGCACGGTTTGCCCCTATTTAAAAAAGATTAGATTTTGCTAGAGCGAGTGTAAAGGAGTGCAACAAGGATGATTTCTGGTTTGAGGGTAAGATAACTATGAGGAGAGGCTTGAAGGAGTTTTAGGAATGTTTTTCTGTAGAAAGGCGATTTTCTTAAGGAGGGGAAAAACCAAAAAAAAAAAAAAAAAAATAAAAAAATTCAAAATTCAAAAATATTTACATCTATTGGTAATACAGAGACCAATAAATTTCTCATAGTAGGGCATAGACAGGTGACCAGGGGGCATAATAGAAAAATTAAGAAGAAAGCATGCCATCCTGATATAAGAAAGAATGCATTCAGTAATAGGGTTGTTAATTTTGGAATAGTCTGTCACGGAGGTTGTTGAGTGTGACTCGATTGCAACATTTAAGAAAGGGTTGATTAGGGTTATAATGGATATTTCTGATCATATAAAATATTTAGACGAAGCCAAATTGGCGAGGTTTTAGTTACAGTAGTTATATTAATGTTAGACTGAATGCGTGACCATAACTTAGTTATATATATATGGAATGGTTTGGGTATCATATATATCATTAGTTTTGACTATGCCAATTGTTGGATTTGTAGTTATCCCTATTTAGCACAAAAGAAGGTTTTATATTTATTAAATTTTCATAGATAGTGGATTATTTTTTATGTACACATTGCCAGATAACTTTATTATGGGATAGTGGTCATGATATACGGTACTGAATCTAATTTGCTTCAGCAATATTGCTGGCTTTTTCACAAGTACAAATTTTGACCCTTGCAAGCTCTTTAGCACATATATATATTTTAAGGTTCATAGCAGAAAATTATGGAGATACAGGAAGTTCTAAGAATAATTTTAGTCTATCATTGTAACTCTTTATGGACATAAGGAAAGAGTACTCCAGCTGCTCTATTAATGCTCCAGGGAGAATTAGATTTTGACCCATCATTTAGATGACAGGGGTGATTAATTTTGAGTTCAATATAGACACAATAACACTATGGGGAAAAGATCTCTAGCCAATAATACTTCACATCTTCCAACTCATCCGACAGCATGGCTCGCAAAGATCTCAACAATGTTCTATGGGAGTTTTCGATGAGGCCATTGCTTTGTGGGTATAGGCGGAGGTAAAGTTATGCCGGGATCCTAACTCCTCACACACACTCTTGAATAAGTCCGACGTAAACTGTGTTCCTCTATCAGAAACGTAAGTTCCCACCACTCCAGCTATGGGTAGAAATTCTCTAGTATTTACCTCACTATGGTAAAGGTTTCTATGTTTTTCAAAGGGAAAGCAAAGAGATAACGGGGAGAAACCTATCAATCAATGTCAAAAGGTACTTATAGCTTTTGCATTGGAGGTATTTTTAAGATGTATATGGACCTTACTTGAAAATTTTGGGCCGATACTGGCCTAATAAAAATCATATGGAGGGCTTATTTTGCGAAAATTTAGATCTCTGACATGCATCATAACTTTGTACAAATTGCTTTTACATACTTTGGCATATTTTTCCATCAAATCGCTTTCTAAGGGATGCCAGAGTTTTCTTAACACCAAATGCCCTAAAAAGAGTGAGAATAAGAAATAACAGGAAATAAGGATTCTGAAACAAAGACACATGGTGAAAGTGGAATAGATTCATCAACGACAAGGGAGACCAAGTCATTCCGATAATAATAGTCTTTTTGTAAGCTTAAGACCCGTATTTTCTTTTTTTTTTAAAATATTTCTGAAAGTTTGTACATCATTTCTTGTGCTATTGCAGTTCTTTGTAGTCAATCTTACACTGAAAAAAGCTTAAATACTTCGATTGGCAGAAATATTGAAATCTGATGCAAAGAGCTCTTACCATCAACCTCTGTGAAGAATTCTTGGCTGGCGGTAGAAAATCTGGTGACACCAAGACTCTCATCACTGATCTTCTAGAATGGATTTCTGCTTCTGATATCTGATCTCCAAGTTTAAGAGAGGAGATTGTTGCTGCACCTATTTCTACTTTTTCCACAATAGTGGAAGGAGTGGGCAAATTTGATGGCCATTCAGTGGTTCTCTGAGCTGGATTTCTACTCAGTAAATCTGCGAGAATATTTTCTTCGGATTTAATATGATGTACAGTCAAATCATACTCAGACAAGAAAGTTAGGTATCGCTGCTCCCTTGCTATCAAGTGGTTAGCATCAGTCTCTTTTTTAAGTGACTGTGTGACTGAAAGATTGTCACAAAACACATCTACCTTCCTTGCTTCTACTATGTGGGTAAATTTTTTAATTGCTTTAATCTGACTTCCATTAGCAGCTGTAAGAAAGCCAATAGGATATTTCCTTTGTTCTGCAGAAGCCTTTAAAATAGAAAATGAACTCCCTGTATCTAACAGAAATAATTTCTTTGAATTAGCGTCATATATACGAAGGAGACAATTAATTGCAAAATTTTTACATTCGTTTACATTCAAAACTTTGGGAATCACTGACCCATTGCAAGAATTTGCATTATCAACCCGCATCGATCGCAGTATTTTGGCTTGGAACTAAAGGTTCCAGCCCAATAACTAACTTTTCGCTACCTTGATAATGCATATCCTTACCCTTAACACTATTATCGGAGGAAATCAAATTTTCCCTATACCAAGATTCATTTTCATTCAACTGAGAAGCTCTCTCGCATAAAACAGATGGCTTTACGTCATTAGTTGCATTTTCACTTGAATGAACATGAACCTGGATATTATTTTTATTAGCATGCAAAATTGTATCAATATTTTTACCTATTCCGTTGTAATTATTATTCGAGTTTGGTTGGGGGTAGCTTTATCTCAGAATTTCTTATTGTTAAACTACTTTTTACTTACAAATTTTTTCCGAGCTACACTGGGTTAAAACGCACACTCTTTGTACATGGGCGTAACTCCACCCCTATACTTAGTTTCCCTGCGAAGGTAGGGAAGTAGGTCCAGCATTGTTTTGTGATGGCACTTGTGCCAACAAATGAGCCATTTTGCAGGTGCCTCCTTGGCACCTGGTGGCCATTTCACGGAAGGTGAAATGGTAGTAGCAAAGGGGTCCATCCTTTCTAAATCCTGAAGGTGATCAATGACGGTTAGATCGACCTCTGTCCCAGCCAGGAGAGCGACCTCTGTCCCAACTAGGGACCGACCGGGGCATCCGTAGATCCAATTGATTTACTTGATATGTGAGGGCCTCCAACTTCTGGAACATCTCACTTAGTCGATTGTTTATTATGGGCAAATAATTGTGAATATGTGGTCTTCTTCCTAGAGTCCTCTTGCCTGGTAGGGACACATGGAGTCACGGCTGACGAATAATCTGGATAAGGATTTGACTTAATGACGTTGGGAATTCCATGA
>JABUQX010060890.1:0-62958 GCA_015478945.1 Trachelipus rathkii | reverse complement strand
ACTTTGTGAAGCAAGCATATCTGCATACTTTGAAATGAAACTCGGAGACAAAGATAAGTCTTGGGCTCCCCATATGGTCATTGTAAAACGTGTGTCGAAAATCTACGTCAGTGGAGAAAAATGGACGAAGAAAAGGTTTAAGTTTGGTGTGCCTATGGTATGTCGGGAGCCAAAGAATCACCACAGTAGTGATGCTTTTTTTTGCCTGTAATGCTGAAAGGTATCAATCGTTACAAGAAACGTAAATTGAGTATCCGGATTTGAAATCAGCAAGGCGACCTGTACCACCACACTCCGACATGTCCCCATCCAGTGTTCACTACACTCCAGACTAGCATGGTCTGATGAAGAAAATATCCAGGATTTGGTGTGCACACAGGCAGATAGCGGTAGTGAATATGAAGAAAGTACTTCTACACAGCAACAGCTATTTCTCCCAGGAAGAGATCAATGATTTAGTACAGAGAGTAAGTCTCTCCAAGCAAAGATTCTGAGCTTTTAGCATGTAAACTAAGTGAAAAGATGTCTCTCCAAGGCCGAATGTAAAATAAATTTTTTTCGGACAGAGAGGTAGTATTTCTTCCATTTTTCATTGAAGAAGAAGACCTAGTATACTACTGTAGGAACATCCTGACTCCTACTCCTAAATGGGTTACCTAAATACCGACCAGAAGATTGGAGATTGTGTATGGATAGTTCAACGAGAAGCTTTGAAGTGTGTTTTTTTGTACAATGGCAATAGTTATGCATCGATTAGTTCCAATAGGTAACTCAACAAAACTGAAAGAGGGATATATGAAATATAAGAATGATCTTGCAGAAGCTTAGATATAATGAACACAGTGGTCTATATGCGTTGATTTGAAATGGTCAACATCTAACTTGGGCAGCAAAAGCGGATTACTAAGTACCCTTGTTTCATATGCTTGTGGGATTAGTAGGGCAAAAGAAGACCACTGGGAAAAAAGTTGTATGGCCGCTAGGGAAATATTGATCTGTAGGTGCATCAAATATCATTAAACGAACCACTGGTTGGCCAGGGGAAAAATTATTTTCCCACCAGCTCCACATCAAAACTAGGATCTGATGAAACATTTGAAGGGGCCCCTAGACAAAGAATGGTTGAATGGTTCAAATGAGGTGAATATTTGGCAGATTTTTTCCAAGGTGAGTATGAGAGAAGACTCAGCTGGAATCTTTAGCGGTCCCTTAAATTCGTCAAATCATCAAGGATGACAAATTTCATAAATTCCATTGACTGATATTAAGCATCTGCCTGGAAAAGTTTTGTCTTGGTTGTTTCAGACTTTGGGCAACCATAAATCTGCCAACTTATGTAGAACTTGTAATAGAAAAGCTTTTCAGCTTCAAAAAATTGAAAGCTTAATATTGAGCAAAAAGTTCACTTTCTACATAGTCCCACTTAGATCGGTTTCCGGATTATCTAGGGATGTTTTGTGAGGAACAAGGGGAGAGGATTCCATCAAGATATCAAGGTGAATGAGGAAAGATACAGGGAAGATGGGATACACACATGATGTCAGACTATTGTTTGAGCCTTCAACGTGATTGTCCACATTCTGCACACAGAAGACAATCATATAGACAGCGATTTGTCATGCATTAATTGTGATTTCATTGTACTGAATTGAAATGTTTTTGACTATTAGCATTTATGTACTTACTCATTAATAATTTGTATATATCTTTCGTGTTTTTTTTTGTGAATTACGTTACAACCTAACCTAGTTTTTATTAATGTATTTTTGTGACCACCCTGTAACTCACAAAAACTAAGAGCCAATCTAGGAAACGGAGTCATATTCGGAATGCAGGGCCACAAGTTAGCCTAGTAAAATTGCCTTTCAAATGTTTGTGGGCCGCAATAAATCTTTGTTGGCCAGTGATTAATGATAAAAATGTTACTGAAAACTGAAAGTGTAAGAAAACATTAATGAAGCCACAAACAAAATATTATTAATATCAAAATTCAGAATATAAAATAAAAATATGGAAAACCCATAAAAATTTTGAACACAAACTCAGGGGCTTCCACCTTGTAGGAAATTGGAACCAAAAAATGTTCAAATTAGAGCATATTTGCTAAAAATTTAGTAATATAATTCGTTCAACATGTATTCCACAACTTACCGTAATTGAAAAAAATGAAAAAAACAAATTTTACTTGTTTTTTTTTAAGGCTGTGTTTTTTTCATGAAAAAAAACGTTTTTTTGGGGGAAAAAACGAGCTTGTGTTTTCCTTTCCAACAACAACACCTGAAAGAAT
Organism: Trachelipus rathkii; assembly: GCA_015478945.1. Taxonomy (NCBI): domain Eukaryota; kingdom Metazoa; phylum Arthropoda; class Malacostraca; order Isopoda; family Trachelipodidae; genus Trachelipus; species Trachelipus rathkii. The sequence goes on along the minus strand of JABUQX010060890.1, from coordinate 60,671 downwards.
AGTTTTTGTTAGGTTCATTCTGTTCTCTAATGAACCCAAGAAAACTTCACCTAACTTAGCTCTACTGCCAGCAATTACTGCTAATGCCTGCTGTGGGCTGTATTGATTGACGTTGCTGTGAACTTACTCCTAACCTATATGAATTGATGTTACCATTAACCTAGACTTAACCTGTAGCTATGTATTGATATTGATATAAACCTATTTCTAACATGGATAGATTTTTCCGATAAATGGTGATTAAGCATTCAAAACCAGTTATAAATTCGTGGATCGATCAATAAAAGTTCATCAGACCTTTCCCTCTTTTAATGAAGGAAGTTTTAATAGAAAAAAATATAAATAAATTTTTTTTTTAACCTAAACTTCTAACAGCCATAATACCACATCCCCTCCCTTAACCCCCCCCCCCCAAAAAAAAAAAAATGAGTTAACAAAAAAATTTAACTATGAGAATCATTAAAGCATCCTATCATTGACTGGCCTCCAGGATTAATGGCTAATCTTTTATATATAATATATATATATATAGTACATTGATTTTATTTTATTTATTTTGATATAAGTAGATAGTATACTATATATATACATATAATATATTTGTAATAGTAAATAAATAAATAAACTTTATATATATATGATATATAATATATATATATATATATATATATAGTAATATATATATATATATAGTATATATATAATATATATATATTATTATAGATTATTATATATATATATATATATTATATATTATATATATATATATTTTTCGTATTTGTGTGATTATAATTTGTACTTTTTTTTTTATTTCTAGATATATACTGTAGATATTTACAAAATTTTTTTTTGTTTGATGTATTGATTTAGCCTCGAGCTTTGTTCATGCTATAATATCGTATTTTGGGATTTGGGTGAAAATTAGGTGTTGGAAAAATTAATCGATTATAAAAAAAATTAATATCAATTATCAATGTATCAAGTAAATCTGATAACCGCATTTCAACTGATGTACTCTACCGCAGCAATTGAAAGGCGAAAAAAACCAATCTGTTATCGATCTTCTGAAGCGTTAAGAATTAATATTGTTAGTGAAACATATTAACTCTAATACTATATTAAAAACTTCATAAAAAATTATTTTAATTCCATTTGTGTAGATTGAAATGGTAATAATTTTAACTGAGTGAATTAGAACTTGTACGAAACTTTACTTAAAACTATAATTTAGAATTTGTGTAAATGGTAATCAAAATTCTTGTTTGTTTTAACACATCATTGACTATTGAAGATGCAAATTTTTAAATAAATAAAATGAAGAAAAAAAAAAGACAGCTAGGAAAAAGAGCAACTTTTTGCTTTTTTTTATCGTTCGTATGAGGGGAGTATGAAGAATCACGGTCGAACGTGTTTCAATCTATTGATAACATCGATATTTATTAATTATCGATTATTATAATTGTTTAGCGATTATTAACTATTCTAACCCCTAAAAATATTACGCACAAGGTAAGAATCTTTGAATTAAACAAATTAATAATTGGTTTGTTTGATCTTCGAGTAGTCCTCTGTCAGACTGCATAATTTTTATATATATATGTTGATTATATATATTTATATAATAATAGCGATCTGTTGATATCTATTATATTATGATATGATATGCTATATATATAATGATATAGGTGTATGATTATACACCGGTTATGAATATGAGGGGATATTCGGTCCACTGTGCCGATATGTCAGTTCCATGTGGCTCAAAATAGTCGCTGTTTTGCTTACCAATGTAAAATATATCTTGTAAAGATACTAAGAGGAATATGGGTGTGTAGATGTCTTTAGGTATTAATGGATTACTGTTTATGAGAACCATTTAATTTTAAGTCCTATTAATTTTGTGATTTTGTTTTTTTTTTTTTTCTGAGCAAAGAAGAAAAATCGGGTAATTTTAGGCTTATTGCTAAGAATCTTACAGGTCAAAATAATTGTACTACATTATTGTTACCAAGATATACGTTATATTATATATATATTAGTTCTATTATATTTAATGCAAATCGTTGGAGCCATTCAGGCAAGAGATAAATATTTGTTTTTTATATATTATATATTTATTGTGTTTAATCTCATTGGTCTTTATTTATCTGTTTTTCTCTAGGTTTTAAAATTTGCTTGGGGCAATTTCAGTCCACATTGAAATTTCATTAAATTCTTTTTTTATTTTTATTTATCTTTTTCTTTTTCTTCATGAGTAATTTCTTTCCGACTATCATCTATCAATTTGTTTATCAATTATTTATCTCTCTATATCTTTTTATCTATTTAGATAGGTAGGTATTATTATGTCATATTATATTCCTTATATATTATTATATTCTCTTCTAGATATCTATATATCTTATTATTATTTTCACAACCTACAAACAAGTAACTGCAGGGATACAAAGGGATACTCTGATGATTATGTTGCCAGACCCTTAAGCCGTTTTCGTTTTTTCTCTCTATGGTTCTTACGAAATGTAATATGCCTAAAATTCCTCGAGTTTGCGTTCGTTTTTTTTGCCAATTTTAGGTGTTCGTTTTGGTCTCTTATTTATTATATCTCATTTGAATTTAAAGAATTTAGAATTTCTTACTTCTATTTTATCTTTATTATTTATAGGTTATTTTTTTTTTTCCTCAGATTCTGTGTAAGATAAAATAAAAAAGAATGCAACCTTACAGAATTAATTAGCGATTACGTTCGTTTTTGTCAAACCTCAAAATCGTGTAAAAAAAACGCTCACAAACGTAAAGAATTTCTTTAATTCTGTGTATATAGCCAATACAAAAGAAATTAAATGAAATTCCTTACGTTGGTGAGCATTTTTTACGATTTTGCAGTTTGACAAAAAACGGAACGCAAACTCGAACATTTATTAGTTTTTTCAAAAACTTTAAAATTTCCAAATTATATATTGTAATACCAATTATGTTTAAAAACAGACCTAAAACCCTTGAGCTTGCATTCATTTTTGTCAAAAAGCGTTTGTGGTTCGTTTTTGTCAAACATCGCAAAATATGTAAAAAAACGCTCACACAAACGTTAAAGAATATTCTTAATTCCTGTAATAATATATAGAAAAAAATAGCAACTCTTACAGAATCAAGGAAATGTCCTTACGTTCAGGTCGAGCCCTGTTTTTTTATAACCTATTTTGCAGTTTGGACAAAAGAATGCAACTCGAAACATTTTATTATACCGTTTTCGAACCCAATTTCCTTAAAAAATATAACATCCAATACCATTATGTTTAAAATGAAAACTGACTTATCAGTAGTTTATCAAGTGAAAACTCGGACTATCATAGTTATCATAAGTAAAACACTTTTAATGAGGATCTTAGGGATCGTGAAATTGAGTGCGACTGAATTGCCCCCCCTGCCCCAAAAAAACGTGGGGCAAGTTCGGTCAACGTTACTTATCAGGCTTTATAATTAACTCCTAGTATTATTATATTGCAAATAAAGTTATTACTAATTCTAGCTCTTAAAAGATACATTAACAACGAAAACAATTTTTGTCGAAAAAACAACAAAAAATAAAAGATGCAATATACCTTAGCATTTTGAGTACCCCTGATTTTTGACCGAATTGCCCCTTGATAGTTAATATAATATATATATATATATATATTACTATTATATAACTGTATATATTATATATATTATATAATGTCATATATAATATATATATATATTATATATTATATTAATAATATTCATGTACCGTAAAACCCGTCAAGTAGAAATTTATATGCAAGCTTCAGCGTGAAACAGTCATATCTCACATATCAGGATTCCGTGTTCATATATGCTGTGAAATGTCATAGACAAATTTTATCGAATAGTATATAATATATATACATATATAATATATATTATATTTATATCATTATATTATACTAGGTATATATAATATAATATATATCATATATATATTATATATACCCCTATATATATATATATATATAGTATATATATATAGTATATATATATATATATATATCTATATATATTAATATATACTATATAATATATATATATATTATATATATATTATAATTATAATACCTTGTCAACAGGGGAATCCAAAACCCGGGAATACCAAAAATTTTTTTTTTTTTAATTTTACTTAAACAAACTAATAGTTTTTTTTTTTAAAAATGTCAAGACATTTTTTTTTTATTAGAAACTTAATCATTGCATTTAACCTGTATAGATTTTTTTTAAAAAAACATTAATAAATAACTTGAGAAATTTTATTTTTTCACTTCAAAGAATAAAAATTTGGTAAAAAAAAACCATTTTCAAGTTACAAGGATTTTGGACCTCAGTTCCTTGTAATTTACATGGTCATATTATTTTTGTTTTTTTTAGATATTTTTTAGTATGTATATATATAGTATATCAGACTTTATGTAATATAGGCATGCTTTGTTGCAGAGTTACAGCAACATTAATGTACCCGGGGCAAATCAAAAAAATCATAAAACCTATCTAACATACCCCAAAGAGTATTTTAATACTTAGGGGGGGGCGCAAAGCCACAACATAACCTCGTCATGAAGAGGGAGAGCATTACCTACATGTATATTCAAATTTCAGCCAAGATAATGAATATATAGAATAAACAGAATGAAAAAGTTGTGACCATACGACCCTTGATGAGACAAAATGTCAAAAAGAGGAATATATTACTTTTTTAATATATTAGAGATGCTTCATAGTTCACTTAATTGGTGGCCTTTATATACATATTTCAATGCCTTTATTCTATATTTTTGAAATTGCCCCACCCCAAATTTTCGTGACTCGTCAACTTTTTTCTATTTTTTTTAAATAATTTCTATTTAACTTTTTTATTATTTTTTTTATACCAAAATTGAACTCACAAGATATTTTTGTAAACAGTTGGTAATACAATAAAATGGTATCGTCTAATAGTTTTTTTTTTTGAAACTATACTGTACTTAAGGGGACGTTGCGCGATAAGGGTTCCTAACTTTTGAAGGTAGTATTCATCATCAATTCCATGATTTTAGGTTTTAACTCTTTCTAGTGTAGAATTGAATGCTCTCCAATGGTGTGGTTATGTTTCAACTAGTAAAAAAAATATTTTATTCACAATGTATAGGGGGATCGGGGGGTGTTCAATTTTGGCAAATCATAAATGAAAAATCGCGAAAACCTTTTTATTATTCATGCGATCGGCACGAAACTTTCAGAGCAAGTATTGTTTGGGAAGATACACATTTTTTTGTTTAAATAAGCTTTTTTGTATGGAGAACGGACTTGCCTCTGTGCATGAGAAAATTTCAATTTTTCAAAAGTTTTCCCATATGCAGCGGCAAACCCCTTGAATTTACAAAACATTTAATCTAAACAAATAATTGGAACCTTGCCTAGTAGTATATGACCTGAAAGTTTTCGTATTGATTGAACAAAAAAATATAAAAAATTATCATGAATTTTTTTTGTAGCAAAAAAAAAAAAAAAAAAATAAATAGAACTGGTTGGGGTGTAACTTTTTAATATTTATTTCGATTGCAATGGAAAACTTTCACACTTATTTACTCTACGACGATATAAATATTTTATTTAGATTAAATTTCGGTTAATGCTCCTCAACCAGTTTTGCCGCTGATTCGTGATGAAAAGAAAAATTTTGAAACTATGAAAGAATTGTCCCATGAGCAGCGACAAATCTGTTGGGCATATAAAAAATTTCTTTATAAAAAAAAATGTCTATCTTCCCCAATTATATATGCCTCTGAAATTTCTTCACGATTTATTTTATAAAAACTAATTACGTTTTCCTGGTTTTTCATTTTTGAGTTGCAAAATTTTTTTTTAATGATTGGTGTCTCGCAACATTTTTATTATTCATCTGATAGAAATGAAACTTTTATGGCCTTTAATAACTCGACGATATCACATATTTATTTTTAGATAAATTTTCTGTACGCTCAATGGTTTTGCTGCTACTCACAGGAAAACTTTTTAAAATTTATAAGTTTTTCCCATGAACAGCGGCAAAGTATTTGGTATACAAAAAAATTTATCTTAAACAATTATGTTTATCCTTTTCTCAATTATACATGCTGCTGAAAGTTTCGTATTATGGATTCAAAATAAAAAAAATATTGCGATTTTTTTTCTTTTTTAGTTGAAAAAAAGAGAAAAAAAGAAAAATTCAAATAATTTGATGGCATATAACTTTTTGACTACTCATCTGATTGGTAAATTAAATTTTTACAACTTTGTAAAAATTGGTGAGATACACCTTTGTTTTATTTTATATAAATTTGTTGTATACGCAACAGTTTTGCAACTACACACGGTTTAACTTCTTATTAATTTCTCAAATGTAATTTTTTTTACATTGAGCAGCTAATTCGGGTATAACAAAAATCCAACACTATTTTATACTCTTCTTTTTTTGTTTTCAATTGTCGTTATAGATTGGCAACATTTTGATGTATGATTCGTGCAAATATAAAACTTTCATTATGTTGGAAATTGAAAGAATTTTTTTGGAGAAATTTTTTTTTTGAGATTTAGCAAAAAATATCAAAAACAAAAAAATTATCTATATATTGCTCTATTGGTGAGTTAGTTTCATAATCATAGTGTGTAATAGGCAGTAATTTTTAGTTGAAATCCGCTTGCAAAAATCTTTTGTTGTTCAGCAGAAATTCACTGTTAAAAATTGCTGATTCATGATATTTGGGAAGAAATTACACAAAATCTAAACATTTTCGATTTCAATGTGTCCTCGAAATAAATATTGTAGAAAAATCTTTCTTCTTTCGAATGTTGTATAATTTTTACCATACAGATTTACATTAGTGTTGCTTACGCGCAAACGTCCCCTTTAAGGGACTTGCCGGCGTAGGGTTCCTAACTTTCCAGGTAGTAATCATCAAATTCTTATGAATTTTAGGTTTAACACTTTTAGTGTAGAATTAATGCTCTTCGAATGGTCTGGTTATTTTCAACATGCAAAAAATATTTTAGTCACAATATACAGGGGGATAGGGGGGGGGGTCAATTTTGGCATGTTATAAATGAAAAATCCCGATAACCTTTTTTATTATTCATGCGATCAGCACGAAAGCTTTCGGAGTAAAAGTATATTTGGGGAGATTACAGAATTTTTTGTTTCAATAAATTTTTTGTATGGATAACGATTTGCCTCTGTGCATGGAAAAATTTCTAATTTCAAAAAGTTTCCCCATAATGCAGCGGCAAACCCTTGAGTTTACAAAACATTTATCTAACAAAATGTAAATCTTGCAGTATATATCGATCGAAAGTTCGTATGAATTGAACAATAACATAAAAAAATTATCATATATATTATAAGTAGATCACAAAGAAAGAATTTTTTTTTTAAATAAATAGAACAAGTGGCGTGTAACTTTTTAATATTTACTCGATTGCAATAAAAATTTTCACAGCTTGTGTACATCTACGAGATATACATATTTTTATTTAGGTTAGATATTTTGGTAACTTAGAGATTTTGCCGCTGATAACGAGAAAACTTTTGGAAACTTTTTGAAATGTTTCCTCCACTAGCAGCGACAAATCTGTTGGGCATTCAAACAAAAAATTTTTCTAAACAAAAAATGTCTACCTTCCCCCCCAATTATATATGCTCTGCAAATTTTAAAACTGATCGTATAATAATAATTAAGTTTTCATTGTTTTTTTATTTTTGAGTTGCCGAAATTTTTTTTTTTTAATGATTGGTATCATGCAACATTTTATTATTTCATACTGATGAAAAATGAAATTTTTATGGTCTTTTAACTCGGCGAATATAACATCTTTATTAGATAAATTTTTCTGCACGCACCAATGGTTTTGCTGTACTTGAAGGGAAAACTTTTTGAAATTTATTAGTTTCCCATGAACAGGCGGCAAAAAATGTTTGGTATCACGAAAAAAATTATCTGAACCACACAATATGTGGTGTTCTTTCTATAATATGGCATGCTCTGGAAAGTTTCGTATTAACTCGGATTATATATAAAAAAGTTATTAATGTTGTTTTTCTTTTTAATTGCAAAAAAAAAAGAAAAAAAAGAAGAATTTCAAATAATTGATGGCATATAACTTTTTACTATTCATCTGATTAAAATTAAATTTACTTTTTTTTTTAAAACAACTTGTAAAAAATAAAAGATATATTTTTTCAAAATTTAATATATAATTTGTTGTATACCCAACGTTTTGCCTCTGTTCACGGGTTCAACTCTTGACTATTTTTACTAAAAAAAAATTTTTTTTACGATTTCATGTTATTTTCGGGGTATAAACAAAAAAATCACAACGTCATTTTTCCTACGCAAAATCCAACGCCTTTTGATACTTTTCTTTTTTTGTTTTTCAATTTGTATACATGAACTAAATTTTTTGATCGTATGGAATTTCATGCAAATAAATAGAGAGTATTTTGGTATATTCTGATAACTTTTAAATTTAATGGAGAAGAATTTATTGAAGATTTATCAAAAAAAATTCAAAATAAAAAAAATATTCTCTATATATTGCTGCTAATTTGCAAGTGTATTTTATGAAAATATATGCGTATTGCAAGTATTTCAGTGTAAATCCGCTTGAAAATCTTTTGAGTTCACGCAGAAATTCACTGTAAAAATTGCTGGATAAAAAATGCTGATTCATGATATTGGGAAGAAATTATCAGAAAATTTCTAAACGCCTTTTGCATATGTTATTAACAAATTTTTGTGCAGAAATCTTCCTCTTTCGAATGGTGTATAACTTATCCCAAAAAAATTACATGTAGTGTTGCTACGCCAACGTCCCCTTTAAGCACCAAAATTACACTGTTTCTCTGGTATTGAACCCGCTTGATGGTATATATATATATATATATATATATATATATATAATTATATATATATATAATATATATATATATATATATATATATATATAATATATATACTATATATATATATTATATATATATATAGTTATATATATATATATTGTAAAGCCCCATATTGAACCCCCCCCTTTACTTTATTATTTTTTTTGTTTCTTTTTCTTTATTGTATTCTTTTTCTTTAGTTTCAGAAGTATTAATTTGTTTCACATCTATTGAGGGAAAAAGACTTTAAAAGCAAAGTTCTAGTAAGTAAATTTTGATGAGAATTGATTGATACCTGATGAAAAATCCATAAATTAAATAAAAACGCGAGATAGTTAGCAAAAGAAATTAATAAGGTATTTACTATTTAATTCTTTGGGTTCTTTATAGGCTCTCCTTTTTGACTGGGAATTAGTAATACTCAAGATTGTTGGATGAAGTTTCGTCCCTTTATAATTCTTTAATTCCTCTAGCTAACTAGGGGTAAGTTTTTTTTAGGTTTCTATATTTCTATTTCTTTAAATATCATGAAAGAAAATTAAAAATAAAGCAATTAAATATTATTCGATATTATACTATATTTAAGCTATTTAGAGGTAATTTATTCTCTAGGTACGAGGCTAGGAGCCTAATTGTTATTGTAACTTCCTTTTGCGAGGGCAGGAGCCCAATTGTGTTATACATAATACTCATATAAGGCTAGAAATCCATTTCATTGTATTACTGCTTGGAACTCCAAACTGTTTTTTTTACTTCTGTTCATTTCATTTGAAGTAGTATCATTCAACTGATTATCCTCAACTATGAAGGTGAATACTACGTGTTTGTATTGAATTAATATTATATTAACAGACAAAATTTGAAGTTTAATGATGATCCAAAAGAGATAAAAAGATAGTGGTTCTTTGAATAAAGAACAATAGATAGACTTAGTAAATAAAAAAGTGTAAAAACAGTAAAAGACCCACATAACTATACCTAAGAATTTATTTTGTTAAAAGAGTTATATTTGCAATACAAAGTGTTGTTTAATAAGAATTTTTTTTAGATTTAAGTTATATTCAAATATTGTAGTTGCCATTTATTCATCCAATAAATATATTGGAACATTGGTATAGCCGTATGTGTTTGTGGACTCGCGGACGGAAATGAATTTCCTTTTGAATCATATTTAATTAAAAACCTTGTATTCTTGATTAATTCATTTCCATTTGCATATTGCATAATTGGAGTTCATTCCCGGCAGCGAGTTGGCAAATACTTGGGGAAGGTGTCAATAATATAGTACTGCGAATGGCAGGCCTATATATATATATATATATATAATTTCATTATTTGCGTCCGCGGTAAAAACGACGGGTGCACCTGCGTATTTCTATCATTTCTATAAATGTAAAAAGAATATTTTTTTTATTTTTTTTATTTTTTTATATGTAACATTAAGTACTACACATACACCATAAACTATAGAGAATAAAGTTTAGGGCATAGCTTTCTTTTTCTTGTGTTTTGTCCTTTTTGGTATAATTTATCTAAAACTAAAGAGGAAGTTAAAAATATTGATTTAATGATAAAATTGGTATTTCCACAAGGTATATTTATCGTTCCAACATTTACTAATTGTACCTATTTAATAACTACTGTTTACATGACTAATTCCTTTTCATTATTTCATTGCATGTTACACTGAACTGATTGTGTGAGAGGTTGAAGTGTTGCAGTGTTCCTTCTACAATTCTGTCCTTAATTTTCCTGTCATCTGTCAATCATTCATATTCATTAAGGGAGTGGATTTCAGAGTTAGGGTGTCTGATGGTTATTGTGAACCTCTCTACTGACTTTGGGATTGCCCAGATAAGGTGTCTTCTATAAAGTTTATTTAAAAAGTAGGTTATTTACTTTTATTTCTTTAATTTTCTTTCTTTATTCATTTTATTTATTTATTTATTTATATACATTTATATTTTTGGGGTAATTCAATGTCATCCAAATTTGTCATCACCAACTAATATCATCTTGATCTCCAATTTATAAAAATTTACCCTATATTTATGGTAGCAGAGCGTAGTTGGTGAAGGCTACTACCCTTGGCTCTGAGACGCTACCTTTTTCTTTTCTCTCTTCGTTGTTTTGTTTCTTCACAATCTGAGAAGTTTACGATTCTTTATTTCCTGTGCTAGTTCTGTTTTATAGTTAAAGGGTTCATAGATTCTCTGAGTTAGTTAATGTACTGTTGATTGGTCTGTTTGGATTAGGTTTACTTGGGTAGTTGTTAATTATTAATTTAGGATAAAAGAGTTAGGATATTTTTTTTGAACATCTCACAGTAAAGAATTACCTAATTGAATAGGATAGAAATTTTTTTTTGTTTCCCTCTCCTTTTCCTTAATAGTGAGAAATACATTAACTCTCTGTGCCATAAGTGTATAGGCAATTGTATAGGTTAGATATTCCTTACTGGAGAAAAAAAAAGTTCTTTATAGTTTAGTACACACTTCCACTATAGTAATAAATTTTATATTAAATAAGCGAGCGGGTATTAACGCGGAAACGTGCGAGCGAACGATCTCTTAATAACGAATAATCAATTGACTAATTAGTAATTATATAGTACAAGATCAAGAAGACAAAGAAGATGGCAGAAGATAAGCCAACCTTTTCCATTGATGAGAAGGTGAGTGAAGAAGTCAAACAGATGCAGGATCGTGTAATGGCTACAGTCTCACATGCAGAAACGTTAACCGGTTTGATTGAATCTTCAGAGTCGTCGGTTGTTACTGATGGGATGGATGTTGTTGTCACTTCACATGTGTACCCTGAGTTATCGGAAGTAATGGCTATAACCTCCTTTGCAATGTCGGGAGCTACATCAACTTCAGTGTCTCCAACTTATACTCGAGTGGTGAATATGACGGTGCCACTTTCGAACATTCCTGTGACTGGGCCTTATGCGACACAAGTGGGTACGCCAATATTACCATTTCATTTAAATCCATCCATGATTGGTGGATCTCAACCTGCTGTTTTTCCACCTCTAGGGTATTCACCTCAGCAGATTGCGCAACAGGGATTGGGAGAACCCAGAGCCCAACAGATGAATTCTCAAACTACTACTCCGGTTGTGTGTGATGCTTCCTTATTGAGGGAATTATTGACTCAGAACCAAGAAATGCTAAAATTATTAACACAAGCAATGAAAAAATTAAATGATTCTCCTAGAAAAAGTAAGATGATACCGATAGGAAAATATAGTTTAGAGAACGGAGAACCCTTTCCACAATTTATCAATCGATTTGAGGAGTATGCACTATCCACTTATCCACAGTCCTCGTCCGACGATTGGAAATCCTACTTAGGTTTACATTTGGAGGGAAACATTAAACAAGTTTATGATGTTTTGATGCAAACGAATGTGAGTTATAATAATCTGAAATACGAATTGATTGATTGGTTTGGTGAATATTTGAAGAAACAGACTAGGAGCGATCTGAGTACTTTTAATGCAGCTCAGATCTTACCAACGGAAACTATTCCCCTATATGCTTTAAGATTACAGGGATTGGCTGAGAGAGCTTTCCCGGGGTCAGACGTAAAAACTATGAAGGTTATTCGGGAGAAACTTATAAATAGTCTACCAGTTGAAATTCAGGACACAATAAATTCCCTAGTTTTGGTATGTGAGATATCTATGAATGGTGAGGTGTTATCATGGGATGGATTGGTTAAATTAATAGATCAGAATTTTCCTAGAAATAATTCTATAAAAAAGGATTCTACGAAAACTACTCTAAGTGATGGTCAAATTCCCATGTCTCAACCGGAAGTCATTGATCTGACTCCTATAGAGCCATGTATGACTCAACGCCATTATTCTCCTAATTTTACTAATATGGGTGACAAACCACCAAGATCTGCATATGCAATGACACTTATGCCTTCCAAGGAATATCAAGCTTCACAAGAGGTACAAAGACAAATTCCTCAGACTTATTCCCAAGCAGTGGCTGCTCCACCTAATCCACCTCAACAATCTAGAAGCTCGTATAACGATAGAAATAGAAATAATTATAGCGGAGGAAACCGAGGAGAGAGAAGTAGAACACCTGATAGACAAGAGGGACAGAGATCACGTCAATGGACCAGATCGGTACCCCAACCTCTATGTAATTATTGCAAAAAAGCAGGTCATCATATCAGAGACTGTAGATTACGACCTAAATGTAGATTTTGTGGGAAAAGAGGTCATGTGCATGACGATTGTTATGTACGTAAGAATAAATGTATACATTGCGAGGAATTTGGACACATAGTACAGAATTGTCCCAAAAGACAAACTATGCAAACAGAAAATGATGAAAACCAAGGTTGTCCAATATGTGGAGGCCCACATTTGGGAATGATGTGCAATACACCAAATAAAAATATAAATCAAACTAATGAAGCTTCGGAAAACGAATAGTCTGTGGTTCAAGACCCACCCACAGAGGTAATTCCTCAATTGCTAATAAGTGATGAATCTCCTAAACCACAAAGGTCTCCACGACGACAAGTAGCAATTGAAGGGTCACAGTTGGTTGAAGAAACTGAACAAGAAAGTAAACTAGTTTTTAAAGATATGGTAAGTAAAAAAGGTATAGAAAGTATAGATAGAAATTATGATAGTTCTTTCCATTTCCATGATAGTTTAGATAATAGTATAGATAGAAATTATGATAGTTCTTTCCATTTCCATGATAGTGTAGATAATAGTAAGATAGAAATTCCCCAAATTTCTAATAAGGATTCAGATCCTATAGACATTTTTCATAATAAGGAAAATAAGGAGCATCATCCTCCTCCTACGAAGAATTTAATACAAGTGCATCATTTAAAAGCACCTCCAGAAGAAACTCTATTAGTTGGAGTGTTTATTGAAGGGTCACAACAGAATTGTCTATTAACAGCTTTAGTAGATACAGGCGCTTCCTTGAATTTAATTTCTAATAAAACTTATAAATTGCTAAATCAACAAAAATATCAATTAATGTCTACCCCATATACAGGAGTGAGTGGTATTGGTACAGTAATTTTTCCTGTTTTGGGTGAAGTAACCCTGGAATTACAACTTTCAAGTACGTTTAAAACATTGCCGAGAGTTTTTGTAGTCGATGATCAAGTAACAACTTATGATATCATAATAGGATATGATTTATTAAAAGCAGAAAACTTATTGCCTGATCTCTCAGCTAAAGAATTGGTGATTCGTCATGACAACACTCTAACAGTAGTGACTAAAGATATGAGATTGTTAAAAGAACAAGAGAATAGTACTAAAGTGGTTGAAGATATAGTAATTCCCCCTAATACCTGTTCCGTAATAGCTATAGGATATATTAATTCCATGTTAGATAGGGATATGTTGTTGTTATTTACCCCTTATTCCCATAATAGGTTTATTATAGATTATGCAGTATTTACTAGTACTTCTAGCGCTATTGTCAATTTACATTGTTATAATATAACGGAAAGTACCATAAAAATCAAGAAAGGTTACTCTCCAGGTTCTATTTCCATATTACAAAAGAAAGATGCTAATCCAATTCCTTTAAATACAGTGGAACTAACTCAAAAGCCACAAGATACATATGTTGAATGGAATGCTGAGAATTTAAGAGCTGCTTTCGATTTGGATAACACAACATTGACTGAGGAACAAAAAGTACAGTTAATCCATCTCTTATTGCAATATCCTACGGCACTAAGTTTAGGTGACGCTGATGTAGGTTGCACGAGTATTTTGAAACATTCTATCGAAACTTATGTAGATGATCCAGTGTGTGTGCCAGTAAGGCGCCTACAAGGCCCAATTCTCTATGAAGTTGAAGAAGTTTGTCATCAGTTGGAAGCCGATGGTATTATCCGTAGGTCCTTCTCTCCTTACTCGGCACCTGTTGTCCCCATACGAAAGCCTGATGGGACTATGCGACTTTGCATAGACTATAGAAAATTAAATCAAATAACAAAAGGGGATTCATTCCCAATTCCAAATTTAATTGACACCCTATTTAACATGCAAGGTATGCAATATTTTTCTACAATAGACTTAATTAAAGGATATTATCAGATTGAGATGGAGGACGACAGTATTGAAAAAACAGCATTCTCTACACCATTAGCTCACTGGGAATTTTTAAGAATGCCTTTCGGTCTCAAGAACGGACCAGCGGCATTTCAACGTGCAATGAGATTGGCCTTATGTCACTTATCCTGGCGAGAAGTTATGATTTATTTGGACGATGTATTGATTATGAGTGACACATTCGAAAAACATCTCTCCATACTTAAAGAAGTTCTTATAGCCTTTCATGTAAATGGGTTTAAATTAAAACCTTCAAAAACCTATTTATTAAGAAGAGAAGTAAAGTTCTTGGGTCATGTTGTGTCAGCGGAGGGTATGAAGCCTCTAGAGAGAAACTTGAAAGGAGTACTAAACTTTCCAATACCCAAAACAGTTAAGCAGGTTAGGCAATTCATGGGTCTTGTTAATTTTTATAGACGCCATATTCCCCACTGTTCAGAAATAGCAAAACCTTTGTTCGACCTTTTAAAAAATAAACAAAAGGTTCACTGGACAGATCAATGTCAAAATGCCTTTGATGAAATAAAAAGAATACTCACTAATCCCCCATTGTTAGCTTATCCTGATAGGTCTGAGAAGGCTAATCCTTTATTCCTATATACAGATGCTTCCGGAATAGGTGCAGGAGCAAGTCTTTGTCAAATTCAGAATGATGTGGAAAAGCCTATAGCCTATATTTCAACAGTATTTTCCAAGGCTCAACGCGGCTATAGTACTACAGAAAGGGAGATCGCTGCTATTAGATGGGCCGTTCGTTCACTAAAACCTTTTCTTTATGGAATACGTGTAGTGATCTTTACAGATCATAAGCCATTGTTATATTTACAAAATATGCCTCTTGTAAATCAGAGAGTTGCTAGGACTCTTGAGGAGCTCAATGATTTGGACTATGAATTAACTTACTTGCCCGGTAAAGATAATGTGGTTGCCGACATATTGTCTCGATTGCCCTGTGACGAACAAATAGATAAATCCCCTGAAAATTATCAACCTGAAATACCTGAAGGATTTATTGAAAATCCAGTACCAGGAGGCGGTGATTCTTTGTTTATATGTTTTTCTCGATATATTTATGGACATGATAATCACCATAGTAGTTTAAGGCAGGAAATTGTAGAAGAATTAATTAATAACAGATCAAAGTATCATTTACCTACAGGGCGTGATGCAAGTCAAGTATTAAAACAACTTAGATTAACTAAATATCCAGGTCAACTTCCTTTTGTCCATACCATTGAGGCTTTTTCTGATTTGCATAAAACTAGAGTTTTGGTGTATTATACTAAGGATCACCCTTTACATTTTGGTAAACCCACCTATGATGGACCATGTTGTCTCTTTTGTCGAGGTGGCATTCATTATAATATATTAAATCCCTTGCAAAATAAATTTCCACCTTCTGTATTGGAGATTACTTATACAATGGAACCACCAGTAAAACCAGTGGAGTTGTATGAATTAGGTCCAGATGATGATGATAACTGTGTAATTGTTCCTGATCAAGATGAATCCTCTGTGATTGAGACTGGTGGGGAGGAAAGTAATCTTATACAATTAAACCATATATGTTTTTATAACACTGTGTCACAAATAAATAATCTTCAAGACTCAGTAACTATTGTAATGGCCCATATCACTGAATGTCAGATCAATGATCCTATCTTGAAGAGACTTAAAACTATAATAAGAAATAACCGACCTTATTTGGGGCCATTGAAGGTATTTAAATATGCACGAAATTCCTTGTCCATAATAGATGATCACATAGTGCATAAAAATCGCAATGATAAGTATCACTATGTGGTTTCTTTTTCCTTAATGGAAAGAAGACCCGGATATTAACTGTTAACAGAGGTCCCCAAACCACCCAATAAATTCAGAAAGTGAGATCAGAAACTAAGACAGCGTCGAAGATCAGAGACTAAAAGGAACTGTCAGTAAAGATTAATGGATTAATTCTATAAGAGAAACAGAGACAGAGAGAAAATTAGTCAGTTAGTACTACTGTTACTGTGGCGACTAGGTGTTAAAAGGTTAGTCTGAAAACACTAACTAAGTTAATATTTAAGTTTTCATGATGGCTAAGGAATAACGAGTGTAGAAACTAAAGTGCGACATTTAAGTGTGAAGAATTGGACAAATGATTGGTAAAGATTAGGAATGATCTGAAATCGTGATAAAATGTGTAGTGATGCTGTGGAAGAATATAATTTGAATGAACAAGGTCAGATTTGATGAATCCGGGGAAATAAAACAAAACGTTTAAAACAACGTTTATTATAAATTAAGGGGAGGATAATCTAAATGTCGGTTTCTATTTCTGAGTATCTGTTATCCATCGGTTTGGTCTAGACCCAAACCTAAGATCGTAAGTTGAACCCGCTCGTAAGGTTAGTTCAGAAAATTCCATTCAATTCAGTTTCAAGAGAGGATATATTTACCAAAAAGGAACAAGATACCTTGGAAAAAGTGGTGATTAATGTTGGCAGGATCAAATAGGAGCCATGCAAATTATGTTAGACAAAAATATGTAGTCATTTCTTCTATGAGAGAACGCTACATTTGTGGACATAGCTATGATTAGCAGCTCTAAAGACAACTGTAACACATACGCATGTCGCTGCTGACTTTGATTATATATAATATAGTATAAGATGGATTAATGGTAAATTAAATATATAGTTGAAAATTATTTGGTTTATTGGACAATGAAAAAAGCATGGAGGATTATAGAGTAGCACCGATAACACTGAGTTTATAAGAGAGCTATACCTAAATAAATTGCAAATACATACGAGGTCAAACTTAGAGATGGAATAATATATACTTGGAGTGTCACAGATTAAGGAAAGCACCACAGAGCCTAACTTTAGATATGGAGACGCATTAGTCAGCACTCAGTACTTTTATATTATGTGACGCACGTTAGCATCATAGCCCAGTACTTCTAGAGGTTATATACACCTAATTATGAGTAGACCTCTGATTAATCTGGTTGAAATACCAAAAAGAAATTGAGAGAGAATGCTACTGAACATATTGGTTGCTCCTTACAAGAAAGACAAAAAGCATATGAGATTAGGCTTAAAAAAAGTTAGCGGTATAGAGCATGGCCTTAACTTAGGTTCTGAATCTTGATTCACTTTGGGGAGTACAATATTCAATTTTCTCTATCACGAATCACAACTCCCCCCTAGATAGTTTGGGAATACTACACCATACAAAGGAGGATAAGGCAAAAACAGTTGGAGTAACTTGTTAGAAGAAATAAATTACTCCCCATCTGAGTAATTTTTTTTAGGTAATTCTAGTTTCAAATCTGTTATGAAGTTTCAAAAAATAGGAGCAAAAATTTAACTATACCTCCTATAATAAACCAATAAAGACAAATTATGTATATAACATAACCCCTGTAAAAGTAACATCTTATTACTTATTAAACTTTTACGGAGGTGAATATAATCTTGTCCAAAAGGAATAATCCTATATAATGCCTTGATGATACGTGAATGTATTAGATGGTACAGAATATATATATATACTAAAATATTGTTCCAACACTATCAACCAAAAATATATTTTATAGCTGAAAATGGCTACTATCTACGTTTATATATTCCTAAAAACAGTAGATTAATCAGAAAATTGGAGGAAAAAGA
The DNA here is from genome assembly GCA_015478945.1 of Trachelipus rathkii. NCBI lineage: Eukaryota > Metazoa > Arthropoda > Malacostraca > Isopoda > Trachelipodidae > Trachelipus > Trachelipus rathkii. Next base: position 41,947 of record JABUQX010060890.1, on the reverse strand, counting down.
AATGGTTCTGAAAGTATTTTAAATTTGACATGAGTGAAATATAAAATGAGATAAATCTTTAAATCTAACAATACACCAAATTATTTGGTGAGTGATAGCCATATTCAAATAGAGTAAGGAGTTACTGTGAACAGCAACCCACTTAATCCCCTGCACCTGCACGCAAATTATATAGATAATATACACCTCAGCCACATCAAATTTCTTTACTATATATATATATATATATATATACATGATGATTATTAAAAGGCCGATGATATTACTATAGTTATAATAAGTGGTTAGGTATACGGTAACGTGAGGAGATATTGGATAAACCGGAAAATGCTGCAAAATAAAAGACCTGATTACATCTTATACGCACACCACTCAATCACCAAAATAACGATAATGATTATTTTAGATAACGAATGATCAGGAACAAACTGGTAAAATAAGTTTGATTGGACAGAGTATACTAAATATTGTATATTTAGCACTATGAGATATGTGCTTATGCGAGCTTGAACAACATTTATGATATCTGTTATATTGTTTACTGATAAGAGAAGAATTAGAAAACAGCGTACCCGACGGAATTGATAGCAGTCAGATAGTTTCACTCTTCTTCGATAAATTTTTTATTATCGATGATTTTAAATAAAATTAGTGGAAACGTCTAATTAATCTGATTAAGGAGAACCATATATCATTACCTTTCCCAAAATCATTCCTGAGCATTTATATCCATACGGCGGATTTGGTCATTAGTTTGTTGCTGGTTATATAGTAAATCCAACCCAGTACTGAGATAAGGTATATTAGATAATGGTGTATGAATAGAAGAATAACAGACGGTGAGTCCGGTACCCCAGAATGAACTACGAGGGTTGATGTACTTATTATATACTCCAGACTGTGTGAGTCGTGTATAAGGCTGAAAAACGTAGAGTGATGAGCCACTGAGGTTATATAATAATAGCTGATGGATAGTAGCATCACCATAGTTAGAAATGAGAGCCAAGAACCAACGCGCCTCTCACGAAGTTGGATTACAGTTATTAGTATAGAATGATAAGTACTATCGAGGTGGTAGTCTAATTTACGGTAATTTGATTGATTTGTCTACTTTCCTCGCTTCTAGGAGAGGTACGAAGTATAGATTGGTTATCGAGATCATAAGGCTTAAGTTATAGTTAGTAATAGTACAGAAGGAGTTAGGACTGATGTAATAGGACGTAGATCACAGAGACGTAGCGAGGTGAAAGTAACTCTCATTATAACATCTATGAACTGTTCCAGGAACAAACGATTGGCATGTAACCCATCATATAGCATCGGAGATTGATGAAAGATTTTATTGCTAGTATTAGTTTTATTACTTAATGTATCTGATAAGATGTTTGAGGGTTAGGTATTTATATATCATCTCATAACGGTCGAGTGTACTCACCCTCGTTTGGTTCCAGTAATATTAATTAAATAACTATCACAATTATCTCCGCATGCTAGAGTTAGGTCATTATATCTAGATTACCTAACTTATAACGATATATGCCAAATCTTCAAAACAAGACGAAGGATCTGATAGAGTGTTCTCTCATTAACCGAGGGACATGGAGTCATCATCTTTGAGGTGGATCGGCAAAAGCTGGACCCCATGCTTTCGTGATCCGCTTTTGGTTAAAGACGTACATGTCTTTAACTGGAGGAATCATGAGGTAAACTTTGACCCTCGGATTTTTCTTTTTGGCACATTTCGTAATCTGATCCATGATGGTGGGTACACCCTCGACTGTAAAGTTGACCACTAGCTCAAAAACTGTTGTTGACTTGTCTCCATTAGAGATGGATTTTTTCTGCCAGGCCAAGGGTGTAAGTGCCCATATCAGGATGAAGTCAACATCGGGTTTCATGAGAGTTTCGATATAGGGAGGACAGTCGTGGATAGTCCGACCCGAACCATAATCCACCCTTACATGAAGGTTAAATTGATCTCTGAGCAGCTTCTTCTCTCGGCGGAGCAACTCCAATTCGCTGGCTCCAACTGCTAAGAGAGTCCTCATGCTGCAAAGAGAATTACAGGGGCTTTATTATTTGCATCCGTGTGAGTGATACATAATAATAAAGTTAATCTTCATCCTTCTACAAATAATTTAAACTTAAAATTTAATATTTAACAAGTCAGCTATAAATAATTATTTCATTAAAATCTGATTTAATAATTTTAAGTTAAATAAAAATAAACAATTTACTAAGCTATATGCTTAACTTTGCTTTGCAATTATAAAGCTGATATAAAATATTAATTATTTTTCAAGCAAGAATAATAATAAATAATTAATTATTTTTCCAAGATTAAGAATTGAATTGAATTATAAGCAATTATAATGTTTAAATCATTTTTGCAAATTTTTATTAATGAAATTAATATATCAATAATAAGTGTCGGTGTATCAAATTGAAAAATGTGTTGAGTCCAAAGAACATAACAGTTGTGCTTATCATAATTGGTCGTGATAACCACGAAGGGCAATCTCAACTCTGTGAAACTGTGTTTTGCAAATATGTCCTTAAAATTAGCCTAAAAGGGGGAAAATTTTAAATTTTTACATTTTATTTCAGTTTTAATATCATTATTAAAGTATTAATTAAAAATAATAATACATAATAAATTACTACAACCAACAACAACGTTCTGATAGATATTATAGGCAAGTATTCAGTGAGGCTGAGATGAATGTAAGAAGATTCTACAGTGTCACTGAATTTGTCTGCATCTAATGTAATGAAAAAGAGATGAAATGAGTGCATGTAATTCGCATCCGCATTAATAATTCATCCTCAAAACATCCGCATGTTTCTGCATTAACCGCATGCCATCCTGCAAATTCCACCCTGTACCACCCCATGATCATTCCCTCCCAGAACTCACAGAACCCAGGAAGAACGAATAGGAAAATGGGAAAATGATGAGGAAGAGAGCGAAATACCACAGGAGCGAGCAAGCGTTCAGTTCAACGAACAACGGAAGATCCTATTGAGAAAGAATTGATGAACTGTTGAGAATTCTGATAATCATTTTTAGAAACTATTAACTACTAACCGGTCTATAACAAACTATTCCTTCTTCTATTCAGCACGTATTCTAGAGGAGTTTCCATCACATTCGGAAGATCAGGTACCTGTCCCATACGTCGAGTAAATGGGCGAGGTGGAAAATGGAACCTGGTCAAGTCTTCTTCTCCGATGTGAACTAACTCGAGATTACTGTCATCAAGTTGGAGAGGAGCAGGATCACCGAGAACTTCACCAACTACATGATATGGAGCTGGTGGTGTTTGAGAAAGTTGAACAAGTGATGGTAACTGATAATATTCTGAAGGAGGAGAAGATGAAGGACTAGAATGGAAACCTGAGAAATCGGAATGTTGAGAAGACATACTGAAATTGAAAGGCGAAAAAGGTGGAGGCGAAACTTGTTGAGTTCGAAAAGAACTGAGAACTGCTGAAGGACAAGGAGATTGGAACTTGGTCTATCCTTGAAGAAAGAACTCAAGAAAGTCGCTTCCTCTAGTTCACTAACTGAGTGAAAAGCAACTGTATTTGGATTTGTTATAGCCGGAGATTGGGAAGTAGAAACTGATGACACAATAGTGTGACTGATAGGCGGTGTAAAAGCTGAAGATACTTGATGTTGTGAGGAGAAGATATACATGAGTATCAGAAGTCATGGTAACCAACTAGACTGTGTAAACCTGAATGGGAAACACTCGGTACAATATTCGGCCGGATTATATATATATATATATATAATATATATATCTATTATATACCGTATATATATATATATATATATAGTAGGATTGTAATTAAATGTAAATATATATTTCTTTTTATTGTTATCTTTTGGTATGATATGTTCAATAAATTAATCAACATTTGAATTTTTATAAAAATGTATGAATTTGGAACATGATCCTACAGCTTGTCAGAGTCAAAGATTTAGAAGTTGTTTCAGACCTGTTAAATAATTTATTTTTCAAAATATGTAAATTTTGAATTGCTTCTTCGATTTCATCATTCACTTAAACCATAGTATAATTATGCAGTTGCTAGATCTTATTAGACCATCTAAAGCAGTATTTGAGATTAGTTTTGGATTTTCATAAATACTATAATATAATAATAATAATAATAAATAAATTTTAGTGTCATGTATTAACTTCTTTACAGGTGGATCTGTGGCAAAGCTTTTATGTGAAGGTCTTCCAGTAATTGAAACTGAGTGGTCTAAGTGGAAGCTCTTCTTTTGCGATGAACGTCTGGTACCAGAAGATGACCCAGATTCTACATTTAGGCTCTATTCTGATGGTCTTTTGTCAGGATCTACACCATTGACAAGGGATCAGTTTGTAACAGTGGACACAAATCTTGGAGGTTAGGGCATAGTCCTAGATTTTTAGGTTTATACATTTTCATTATCCTCATATATTTTTTTATTCAGTGGGTTTTTAATTAATCATTAAGATTTAAAGAAAAATAAAACTAAAGGAGGAAATATTGGTCTGAAACTTCATACTAGTATCAAAATTATGCCAGAACTGCAGTGTGTGAGCTGGAGCCACGAGGTTTTGGATGATACGAGCAAAAATAATATAAAAACAACTATTATAAAATGAAAAAGGAGTCTGAAGCTGGATTATTTTAGAATAGTGGGACCAAGGCTGGAACCAAAAATATTTTTTGGTTGAGGTAAAGTCGAAGCTGGATTAAAAAAAAATTACTATGAAATAAAGGGGTACAAAACTGAAGTCGGAGCCACATAATTTTAAATTGATGGACCCATAGTTGGAGCAAGGTAATCTTAAAATGCTGGAGCCTGACCTGAGATGGATAACTTAAAATGATAGAACCAGTGTTGGAGCCATCAAAAAACATTAATGGCTTTGCATCCTTGTTTAAAACTTAAAAATGTTTATCTTAACCAATATTATATTTGCAGTTGACACAGCAGCTAGTGATTACGAAAGTAAAATAAGAGAGTTCTTTCCAAGCTGTGATTGGCCGACATTCGATCTACTCCTGCTGGGGGTTGGACCCGATGGACATGTTGCTTCTTTGTTCCCAGGTATATCCTCATTATTATTATTATTATTATTATTATTATTATTATTATTATTATTATTATATATATATTATTATTATTACATTATAATCATTTTGCCAATAATGATATGATCATTATTATATTTCTTATTAATTTATTCTGCTCTCTTCTTCATCTCTCTTTTTATTGTCTCAATATGGGTAAGTCGTAGCTTGCATCGAAAAGAGAGCAGTAGAAGAATATGACCAAAGTCGAAAAAAACCCACTTACCGCGCCCTCGTACCATTATAGTGAAACTTCTGCGAGTCAAAAAATCCAACCCTTAAGAGCTTCATGACTGCGAGACCCTCACTAGTAGGACTCGCAATGTAAGGGTTTCATACCCTGGCCCATGTGGGTCACAAATACCCCCTTAAAAAACCTCGCCATTTCACTCCTGTTATAGTGTCACCTTATCTTCTCTGCCTCTGCCAAAAGCTCACCAAACGTATTTTCTCTCAGTCTTCGGTTTACCAGACTCATCATTGCCATCTTTCTTCGGTCTCCCAGCCGGCGTCCCCAACACACTGCTCACATGATAACATCCGCTTACCAACGACTACCATGTCATTCCTTCCACATGAATCCAATGACCATCTCTAACATACTTTCATATTCCTCTTATTTATCCGCCTTCTTCACACAACTCTTAATACGTTTAATTCCTCATTTCATCAATTCTTCTCACACCTGTAAGCAACCCTGAATATTAGGTTTGTATTATATAGGTATTGTTATATTAATGATTTATATTATTATTTGATTGAGCTTATATTATATATTAAATGATTCTATTATTAAATATTTTCTTTATTTATCTCCCCCACTGTACTGTTCTCCACAGATTGGGGGTCTGGTGCAAGAAAGATAGATGAAAATATGTTAAATGAGAATAGTTAATTTACTACGAATCGAATAGAAAGACCCTGACTCTGCCATCATAGCTCACTCAAATTGTAGTTACCTCGCATTGCTCGAAAACCATCTCTTTATGTGCTCCCCAGACAACTACTTGTTCGAGCGAGTATCAGCACGCACTGTTACTCTGCGCTGTGTCCTGGGTCCTTGTTCCCCTGGCAAGACCCACGAGTCATCATTTCCCTGTTGGTCACAAAACGTACATTCATTGGACTCCAAGGCAACTTTTGCTCGCTCTTGCTAATTCACAACTTAATTCTATTCCATACACTTCTGGTAGCTTTCGACTTCAACGATCCCATACACACCTCTGCACATCTCTTTAACCAATCCAACTACGGCCATTCTTTCCCAATTGCCCTATATTAATTACCACCTAATACCTCATTATTATCTAGTCGCGCATTTATTCAACACCACACTGCGCCTAACACACTCATTCCGAGACAATGCTGTAGTGAAATGTTGTGCGCTGGGAGTGGAGATGGAGAGATTGGGAAGAAGGGTTTTATATTTTCATAAAGAGACTTGTGGCAATCAGAGCTATGTGATTCGTTGTTATTAAATAATACTAATGATTAAATTAAGTTTGAGAAGGTCCAAGATGCTGGTTGTAATATATGTCACCTGAGGGTGCATGCAGTTTGATTTGGTTTGTCCGTTCTTTGAATGTTGGATGCGGGTCGAAAAAGATGGTATAACAGTACCTTTGGGCATGAGAATGATAAAGAATGGTAGGAAGGTGATTGATTTCTGTGAGGAGATGTATGTGTGTAAGTAAATCTTCTTCGAGCACAGAAAATCATAAATGTACTAGAGTTGGTGTAGTTAGAGATGGTATCGATTAAAAGTTAATGAATTGAATTTTTGTTGGAAAGGATATCTTAAGTATTGAGAATGTAAATCAGTGAGGGGATTGTGGATGGAATACTTCGAGTAAGATTAAGTTAGTGGAGCTTGGATGGAGAGAAAGAGATAAGGAAGGAAGGGTAGAATTAAGAAAGAGAAGTTAAGTGAAAAGTTATAAGGAAAAGTATGTGAAGGTACTTGAATAAATCATTTTGAATTGAATCAAGTATGAAACTGAACAAATCTGTATGCAAATAAAGGAATATTTGTATAGTCAAGAATAGTGATGACAGTACGGGAAGTAAGAATGTCAAAGTGAGTGTGAATAACAATAATGAAGCGGTTTAATAAAATAAAGAGCTTGGTTAATGGGTTAAAAGTCTAATGATAGGATACAAAAGAAGATATGTGAAATATATAAAGGAGATAAAAAAGGAAACTAAAAATAAAATACAATGAAATAAAAAATAAAGAGGAAATTGCATTATTTGTAGGAAATTTATCAAAGGTAATAAGAGAATAGGAGATTGTTCTGGAAGGAAGTGCGAAAGATTAAGTAAAAGAGAAGGGGGTATCTTCATAAGTTAATGGTCATGGAAGTCGTTTGTACAGGAAAGAGATAGGACCGTGAACGAAGAGTGTGGAGACACTCAAATATCTTGCCAATTGCCGCAGTGAAGAAAATTTATTAGTTTGATAAAATATATTTAGGAGTAGGAGGTAATAAAAGATAAAAATGAAAGTGTATAGAGAATTCCTGGTGACAGATCCAAGAATATTGAGTATGGATTACTGGACAAGGAAGAATGTTTTGTAACCAAAGGTAATTGTTTGGGAAGGGGGGTGTGGGGGGGTTAAAGCCTTCCCCCCCGTTTTTCGAAATAAAACCCTTTGGGAAAAAAAAAATGAAAAAAAAATGCAGCTGAAGCACTCTTATATATGGAAGGGTGACAAGTGGAACCAACAAACTCTAATATAATTAGTTTTATCAAAGGTTACAATTCTATTCCCTTTATTAGATTTAGTTATAACTTTATTAACTAAATTATTTAAATTGATTGATTGTAGTTTGTGAATCTTTCAAACATAGACCCTTACTTTTTCATCATATGCTTAAAAAAAATTTTTTTATTACTGTATTTGGTTGAAAATACGAGTGACTGATGGCGAATTCTTGAAGAAAATGTGCTTTTGAAGTGGTAGAGTGTGTGTTGATATATTAAATATTTTTGAAGCAAATGATAAGAAAAAACAAATGTATTTAGGTTTTATGCCCTTTCAACAGGCGTATGACAGGATAACAGAAACTCTGGGCAATTGTTAATGACTATGTTTGAGGTAAGTTTGATGAATGCAATTAACAGAGATATGTATGTTGAAGTGGGCCTGTTAAATGAATGAAAGTGAGTGGTTGAAATATAATAGTGAGTGAGCAAGGAGTGTTATTCTTACATGTATTTAGATTGTATATGATTTGGGTGAAAGTAAAGGATGGTTTTTAAGTAAATTTTTAGATTAAAAAATTTGATAGGTAACCTTTCAAAGGTCAAAAGGTCATTCATCAGTGTGGCAACTGGAACAAGTGAATCGAGTTAAATATTTTAGACATATGTTGGATGAAAATTAGACGAATGATTCGGTAAGTAGAAATTGTGATTGTTCTGGAATTGGCTGGCATTAATCTTTGGTTGACTCTTTGAGTGACCCTTGACCTGAAGACGCTCAGCTTCGCCGTAATAAAGTTGAGCTGTTAATTTTATAAATACTGCATGTGAATCTCGAATCTCCTAACTAAAATCTTTCTTCCTTCTAATCATGTTTGATCGTGCTTGTTCTCTGCCTATCCAGGCTTGAGACGACCGCTACTGTGTTGAAAATTCCATTCTCTATCACTCTCACACTAATTTTCATTCAGCTAAATCGTTGCAGGGATACTCTTCGACGAGCAAAGCGACTTTCATTAAAGCGTAGGTGCGCTGACCTCCTGTTCACACTGACAGATCTTTTCTGGCCTCTTGCAAAAACCATCTCTAACAACTTCTGTAAATCATCCTTTCCCCTCTTATTCGCTCTGATGTTATGTTGTAATCTTCTAACTGAAAATAAGGCCAATCCTCGCCGCGCTAATTTCCTCTGAGCCAACCTGGATGATTCTGGCAATCCTTTCTCCCCTTTCCTGGCATTCCTCTTGAGTTTTGAGGAAGTGTGCTTCCGCCTGACCCAGCCCCGTCATTCATCTATATTCTCTAGTCTCAATAACACTTTCCCCAGTGCCGATTGAGAGAAGAACTGTCTCTCTCAAAGATACATATCCTACCTAGCCGAAAAAAGAAGCCGCGCTCTGAGTCCTTCTATACTATCGCCCTAATAGCCAACTGATCCTCCTCTAAGATCCTTTGAAACCTTTTCAACTCTCACTTCTAAGATCATCTGGAATCTCATTCTCATCTTTTCGATCACAAATACAGCTTTCGGCTCTCGAGGTCTACTGCGATATACGTTCCTATTTAACAGATTTATGTTTTTCCTCCCTTAGGAACTAAAGGGTGGAGACTTGCGTGGTGGTCTTGACATATCCAAACATTTTGACCGGTATGACATGCGTCACTGCTCTCTCCAAACTCCCCTCCTTGGGTTTCCTCCTTCTTGCTTGCTATGTCTTATGCTCTCTTCAAATCGCTCATACGGCTGGTGTTGATGGGGGCCGACTTCTCTTTTCTGTCAAATAGTGGCTGTTCCGTCAGGGTTCTTCTTATCTCCTACTTTATTCTGCTTTCTTAATGATCCACCTACACATCTAAGTCTCTATTCACTCATAGCCGATGTGACTTCACCCTTCATTCTTCAACCATTCAATTCGCTCTTTTACATTTTAGAATTGCTTCTCGTCTTAACCTTTCTGATTCTATTTTCTCGCTGATCTGGATAGAATATTCCGGTGGGGTCGTCTCAACTGTGTTAAATTTAATTCTTTAAATAGCCCAACTCTACAAATCTCCCTCTCTAAGACACCTTCAAACTTTTACTTTCGGACGGTTCACTCGTCCTCTCCTCTGAACCTAACATAACAATAAAAAATCGTCTTGGAAACCTCATCATCACAATAGTTGCTAGGGCGGCTCAAGAAGCTGGGAGTCGTTATACCTGGCAGACTTTTCCTCTTCTCATTACTCCAGCTATACAAGGATCATCCGCCTTGAGTGGATACTGCTTCTCATTATCTGGGGGGCCTCTGTGTACCCGTTTTGATAGGGTCGGTCAGAAGTGCCAAAAGGCTAAAACTGTCCTGTACTTTCCACTTCACTGACCCTCTATCTTGCTGCCGATGTTGGTGCTAATCTCTTTCTATAGTTACCGTGCGGCATGTGCTGCGAGGAATCTTTCACTCGTCTTGCCAGCCTACCTTACTAACCCCTCGTTGCACAAGGGTGGCTGTGTCGGCACATAGTTTGTGTTCGATATTAGTAACCCAGACTAAAAGTTCCTGCGGTGCTTCCTTCGTTCTCCACCTCTTTCTGGGAATCTTCCACCTTCTGTTCCTACCATTTTACATGGTCCCCACTTTAAGCTCTGCCGTCTGTGCTCATCTGCGCAATTTTCTTTGAAATTTTTGAGTGCTGTTCAAGGAATTTCAAATCTTGCGAACTATGCTCTGCCGTTGAGCTGCGGTTTTTGACAACGTAAAAAAAAAAAAGTCGATGTGCATGGTTTTCGGGCATTAGAGGTATATGTCGTTACCATGTGTTAATGTAAAATGTAGCGAAAGTATTGTCGTGAATAAGAGATCTCAGATCTAATAGTGTAGTCGTTAAGGATGGTTTAAGGCGTGTCAGGGGAAAAATGATAAAATGAGTAATAAACGCATTAGGGAGATCTGATGATGTGATAGAAAGACGTGAAGAAGAGACAGAAATATCTTGTTAAATGGTTTTGTTAATGGATAAGGATGAATAACGGTCGGTATGTAAACGTTCGTAATTATAGAGGAAGAAGATCGACCACTGAAGAGCAATAGAAAAAGGGCTTAACAACGCTAAGATGTCTAATCAAAGAATTGATTTGTCACAAGTCGAAAGATTGGTTCATAAAGGAGCAATCGCAGAATCCGTGATGGCAATGTTTGGTCTGGCCTAGGGGTAAAACCTGAATTACGAATACCACATAAGTGACTGTCACGTTTGTCAAAACTATAGGCGATTGGCAGTTGACTGCTCTTATTAAGGGTATAGAGTAAGTTGTGGGGAAGAGTTCTCCGACTCGTCATGTCTCCTCTTGCTAAACCATTTTTTTCTCGATGGATTTGTTCGCACTCCGTACCGTCCTTTCCTGGGGAATCCTAGAGCAGCTGAAGATGATGATAAATAAGGTTATTCACTTTTGAATTCTTGAATCAATTATTGAATCTTTGAAACCTTTATGTACTTGGTTTTCTATATTAAGATCATTCGCTTTTGAATTCTTGAATCTTTTGTGAACTTGTAGTTTTATATATTAAATTCATCCATTTCTGTATTCTTGTGGGTTTTATCTTTTAAAGTGATCCACTTTTGAATCTTTGAATCACTTATTGGATCCACTTTTGAATCTTTGAATCACTTTTGGATTCACTTTTGAATCTTTGAATCACTTATTGGATCCACTTTTGAATCTTTGAATCACTTATTGGATCCACTTTTGAATCTTTGAATCACTTATTGGATCCACTTTTGAATCTTTGAATCACTTATTGGATCCACTTTTGAATCTTTGAATCACTTATTGGATCCACTTTTGAATCTTTGAATCACTTATTGGATCCACTTTTGAATCTTTGAATCACTTATTGGATTCACTTTTGAATCACTTATTGAATCTTTGAATCACTTATTGAATTCTTGAATCGTTTGTGTACTTGTAGTTTTCTACTTTTAAGGTCATCAACTTTTGAACGAATGTCAGTTATGGGTTGCCCCAATTTCCGACTCTCCTAAACCTCCGCCATGTAGAGTGACCATGACACTACCTGTCATCAACAACGCTAGGAGGTGTGTAATCGCCGCAACAGGAGAAGAGAAAGCTCCTACAGTAAAGGTATGTGTGTTTGACTGTTCATTTTTATGACAATTCAAACTTTACAATTTATATGTATATATTTGTTTGTTATTGGCGTAGAGTGTGAAATATTTTGTGAGAGATACCTGGTTATGCTTGGACTAAAAGAATTGTTTTTCTGTTTACAGTTGCCCTGGTAAGGCATTTTTAAAGTTAATTGTCCTTTCAAAATAAAATTTATTTGTATTTTAAGTCAATATGAATTTCATTAAGGGAGGGCGACGAGTAGATTGTGAATTCTTATAACCCATTCCTCTCCAATGTTCGTGCATCGTGCTGATTGTCCTGACAGTTAAATTGATAGAACATCTTTTGGAAATAATACTTACTGCCTTTTAAAGTTTTATATTCATTATTCTGAAACGACGTTGTAATAGACAGTTTATAGCACAGCTGTGGTAACTGTAAATTTTAGTGGATCAAGATCGAAGTTGGGTTTGAAGATCTCGTGATCTTAAATAGAATATCGAAGTTGGGTTTGAGGATCTCGTGATCCTAAATAGAAGATCGAAGTTGGGTTTGAGGATCTCGTGATCCTAAATAGAAGATCAAAGTTGGGTTTGAAGATCTTGTGATCCTTAATAGAAGATCGAAGTTGGGTTTGAAGATCTCGTGATCCTTAATGGTTGGAATCAGAATCAGGAATCGAATATTGTTGGAATTGGAACTGAATCAGATTATCTTATGAATGATTCCACAGACTTCGTTTGTAACATATTGACAAAGTAATTCTTATAAAATCTTTGAGTTTTATTGTGTATAATTGAGGTGATAATTGGCAAAGATAAATAAAAATCTGAAATAAGTGTTATTATGTTGATAAATATCTGTGCTAGAGGTGGTCCAGGTATCAGTTTTCAATATTTGCAAATGTGAATATTTATTTTCAATACAATGCGGATGGCGAAATGGTTTTATGTATCAAAAGTTTTGCCGCTGATAATTGAAATTTTAAGTTGCTAAAAATATTTGAGTAAAAAATATTCATTAGTATACATAGAAATGTGTGAAATAAATTATTCTTCAATTTCCAGTAGCATATCTGTTTTACCAGGGTGTGGGACGTGGACCCAACTTTTATAAACCCCCACCCCCCACCCACATGTAAAGGTTATAAATTCATAATCTGTATTTCTCTAATTCTATGTATGATGGTACGCAATTAAAGGCAATTTTATTTAATTCTATTGCTTGTTTTAAAATATTTATGATTTTTTTTTTTTTTTTTTTTTATTTAGGTATTTTGTTTTATTTTTTTTTTTTTTAGGATCATCATCAGCCTCCCCTCGGCTTTCCCCACAGATTGGGGGTGGGATGCGCAAATATGCACCCGTAAGAGAATAGTTAAATAGAAGAATATGACCTAAGTCGACCAAGAATGCCCCCTCCACCTCGCCCTTCCACTTCATTCTCTAGCTCGTCGTAGCCAAAATCCACCCAAGAGCTTCACCTATCGGAATGGAACCCAACTGTGGTATCTCGTCAGTGTCCGGGTTAATACCCTGGACCAGACCCACAACCATACCCACAACCATGCCCCCTCACAAAACCATGCCATTCACTCTTGCCATTTACGCTTGAACCAATTTCACATTCTTTTCCGTTAGATGCTCTATTACAGATTCAATCCACATTCTCTTCAGTCTCCCAGCCATTCGCTTCAGATCACACTCACCACTATACCATTGCAGGGTTTACATTTTCCGGAAAGACCGGGAAAGTCAGGAAAAAAATCAGTCAGGGAAGGTCAGGGAAACGTTTAAGATATCTGAAAAGTCAGTGAAATTTAAAATTTCAAAACTTGAAAATTGACCATTTTGAATCATATTTGAACATTTGTTAATTTAGAGTAGCAAAGCAACAATAATAGTTACTATTAACATCAGGAAAATCATCCATAAATCTACTTCTATCCTTTCGATTTTAGTCACTATTTACCTGCTATTTTTTCTCCTTCTCCAAGTTTAAGGTTTGTTCCAAGTCATCCTTCGATAAGTGATGGTATATTATGATTGTTTAGATCTTTGACTTATACTTTAATTGTTTATATCTTTTTCTTTTAGGGATTTATAAAATTGGGAGATTTTTTTTTGTTTGAGGTTTGACGAAGTTTTTTGAATTTTGTTCAGTTGAAGGTATTATTATTATTATAAAAAAATTCAACAAAAAATAACTTTAACGACCAGTGGTTGACATCAACGAACCAACAGTTTATCGGTGTTTGGGTAAGACGATAGTCCAAGCATACGTAAATATAAAAATAACCTTTCAATAGATTTACATGTCTCGTACAAATATAGAAAGATTCTTAAGTCTCAGTAAATATGCCTGCTTCAACAACTAACCTTTGCATGATATAATACAAAGACAATGTGCGGATCGTAAGGTATTGAAATCTGGATTCAAGACAAAAAAACTTCCAAAGGATCACTCGAAAAGTAAATCTAAAATCAAACTTGAATGCCAATGTCTAATCAAAATACAGAAAAGAATTATAAAAAGAGTGTCCTCTGAATACAAGCCTTCCATGGGCCTCTCATCACTTGGATCCTTAAATTTTCAGCTACAGCAGAACCATAGGTAAGACAACAGCGATTATATTTTTTAATTAGCAGACGCATGTATCACCAATAACCGAATCACAGATCCTGTTGCGAAAGCAAAAGCACAATACACTACTTTGCATTGAAGCTCATTCTACCCTTAATTAAAAAATTCAAAATTGTGGATATGTATGTCCTTCTAAGAGACTGATGAGTTTTTTTCTTCTATAGTAACTGTGAATCAATGTTATGCAATGTGGTCAAATATAAATAGGACTGAATTTTCGCATGGAAATGCGACGGAAAGAGGGTTTTCTGTAAATAAAGCAATTTTATGGGAGGATCAGAAAAACATAGTCTGATATCTCAAAGAACAGTGCCAATGCTAATAAGAATTTATGAAACCAATCAGAAAGATGCTATCATTGTCAAAAAATTGACATTCTTTTACTTAAACCTTCATCTTCGCATTTCAAAGAATCAAAACAGAACCACAACTAAGAGAAATAGTAGGGTTGCCGGTAACCTATCATTCGTTAAATTCGATGAAGCAGGACACCGCTAAAACTGAAAGCTGTGACAATAATCCTCTAATCCAATCAAAAACAGACTTCAGAAGAAAAAACTAACCAAAATCTCCCCATTTAGACTTAGGCTATTAAGGTAAGCTTTTAATTTATTTCCTTTTGTATAAATAAAAGAAATACCTTTTGGAAAAAAAAAAAGAGAAGTTCGTGTGACGCTATGGAATGTATAGGCGACAACTAAATAAAAAAAATAATTTCTTAAAGTTCTTATTACAAAAAACTTTGAACTATAATTTTTCAATAATTATATGATGTACTGATAATATAACGGTAGCAATAAATATAATAGAATTGATACGCAAACATAACGAAACACTTGGTCAGAGGAAGTCATGGAATCAATCATAAATTTTCCACCGTGTGAACATTGTGTAACCAGAGCTAGGACCGAGCTTCGAGCCAGAGTTAACATATTGTAGGAGCAGAGCTGGATCGGAGCATAGATAAGCATTCCTGTGGAGCCGGAGCCACTTAAAATTCTTCTGCCTCGCATGAATATTTACTTTAATCTAGTTTTAACATTATATTTAGTTTTAAACTTAATTCCTGTAAAAAATATCTCATTTTTAGGAAATCATTAGAGCTGATTTTCCAGGGTGACGATAACACCCTATTAAAACTATTTTTGGATCACAGCAGATCAAGAACTGAGTCCTCAGCTCAAGAAGTATAACTTCGTCCGGCAAGACTGCAACTTAGGTTGGGCTGCTCCCGGTGCCTATGATCCGCTCCATCCAGTCTCTGACTACTTTAAATGCAGAGCTCCGGCTCCGGAGAGCTTCGGGAACCTTAACTCCAGAGCTCTACAAAATCTTACTTGTGAGATGGTACTAAATTTTCATAAAAACAATCCCATTTTGTTTAAAAGTTCATTAATTAAATGATAATTAGGATAAGTGAAAGTTTTTGATAAAGAAAAAGAACTTCAAAACCGTCTCTGATTACCTATCCAGATATAATATATATATTATAATATATATAATACTTGATATTAGAAGACTATTATTAATTATATATATAAATAATATATAAATAAATAAATAGATATATATAAATATATATTAAAATATATAATTATATATTATTAATATATATATATATAATATTATATAAATAAGTAAGAATGGTAAATCTGCATGTAAATGATAAACATACTGTGAATGATCAAGAAACGGAGTTAATGGAGATGATTGAAGTGTTAATAAGCGTTTATAGAGGGTATTCCGAGCCGAAAGATTGGAAGAGAGCGGTAATATACCTTCTTTATATTATGAGCTCAGGCATTTCAATGAGAAATTATTTTGGGGATAATTTTGAAAAGAAAGTAGAATTGCGTAATGTTGTCGAAAGAGTGCGTGAGTGACTGAATGACTGATCGGTGAAACAAGGTCGTTTAGGATGGAATGGTGTGGATCAAATCTTTAACATTGAAAACAAATGAGAGAAAATGAGAGAGAGAATAAGAATTGTTTAGTTTATGATTGCAACAACGCTAGACAGATTAATAGGTAAGCGTTATGCAAGTGTTTAGTAAATATGGGGTGTGTAGCTTCTGAAATGGAATCAAAAGTTGAAGTGATACTGTGTAAGAATAAATGGAATGGTGATT
Organism: Trachelipus rathkii; assembly: GCA_015478945.1. NCBI lineage: Eukaryota > Metazoa > Arthropoda > Malacostraca > Isopoda > Trachelipodidae > Trachelipus > Trachelipus rathkii. The sequence goes on along the minus strand of JABUQX010060890.1, from coordinate 25,219 downwards.
GTTTAGGATTAATACGCGAATGAGACAGTGTTGTGTTCATTCCCCTGTTACTTCAATTGTAATGGATGGGTATGAAAGAATTCGAGGTGGGAATGGTAGGAAATGTGTTAAAATGATGGAGAATGAGATAAGTGGGAAGTGCCATCTAGTCTATAATCGAATATTTGTTTGTTGCGAATCTGAGAGAGTTTGAAGTATTGGTAGTGAAATTGGCAGGGTGTGTAAAGGGGGTTTGAAAGAAACGTAGATAAGAGTAAGATTGAGTGAGGACAGTCTCAGTGTGAAGTTATGTTAATGGTAGTCAGCTGGAACAAGTGTCTGATTTAAATATATAGGATTGAATGTAAAGGGAACGATGATGCAGAGTGTAGTGAAGAGTGTGAATGCAGATAGTGCCTGGTTGCAATAAATCGTTGGTGAAGTAATGGACGAATCTGAGTGCGCTAGGGTCTACATAGGTATGTTTTACCTGTTACTGTAGTAGTATAATGAGGATGGTCTGGACATAAAAGTATAGACTAAAGTTCAATGTGTTCAGATGGAAACTAGGCATCTAGGTGTAGAAGAATGAAAAATTAGAATACGTTATAGAGAGTGTGCGAAGAAAGGGTAAAGAGAGAAAAATAAAGTATTAAAGGTTTGGTCATGCTGGAAAGAATAAATGATTATCTGCTTGGGGTAAGCGATTATAGGTGTAGTGTGTTGGGAACGACGGCCTGGGAGACGTTAAGAAAATGGCATGGATCGGTGAACGAATGTCAAAAAGAGAAATTAATTGGAGGCGAAATAAAGGTGCATAATAAGAGTAATGGCGGGTTTGTATGGGGCATGGTGGCCCACCCGGCCAAGGATTAACCTTACATTGAACGCTTTACATAGTGAGGGTCCGTCGCGTCCAGAAGCTCTTTAGGGTGGATTTTCTGTCTGTTGACGAGTTCTCACTAATTAATTTAAAGGCTGGCTTTCCTTTCGACTTTGTCATATTCTCTACCGCTTTTCTTTTCCAATGCATAAGCAACGCACCTTACCACCAGTCTTGGGCAAAAATGAAGATAAAAAGAATATATATATAAAATATATATATATATATATATATATAAATATATTAAATAATATTAATATATATATATATTAGTATATATATATATATATAATATAATATACTATACTATAGATGATCAAGACACGGAGGCGAGATGGTGAAGATTTGGTGGAAGTTGTGTAAAAAGTTTATGGAGTATCTGGGTCCGCCAAGGGATTGGAGAAGCCTGTAATAGTGACCTCTTATATCAGGTACAAGGAGATAAGGAAACGTAAAATTATAGGGAATAAGTTAATGAGTTTCTAGGAAAGAATATTCGGTATTTGGTCGAAACGAGTGAGTCGAGTGACTGAAGGACATTGGTGAAGAACAAGGTGATATGATGTAAGGTGTGTACAAATCTTTACATGAAAACAAATATGAGATAAATAAGGCAAAAAAAAAAAATTGGTATTTAGGTTTAATGGATTGCAACAGCGAATGATAGGTGTTAATAGTTAACTCTAGGCAGTGTTCAGTGATATAAAGGTGTTCGTGTAGCTTCTGAATGGAATCCAAAGTATGTAATGTAGGATAAGGAGTCTTGTGGAATAATGGTCAAAGGTGAATGTTAAGTATAATAGCGGAGTGAGACAGGTTGTGTTTATGTTCCTGTTTCAATTTGTATAGATGGTTAGAAGAATTAAGTAGGGGCAGAAAGGGTTAGAATAGGAGAATGGAAATTGATGAGTCCCTATCTATATACGATGATTTGGTCTGTGGTGAAGTCTGAAGAATTGAGAAAGATTGTAAAGAGATTGCAGGATTAAAAGGAGGCCTGAAAGTAAACTAAATTAAGAGTAAGGTTTATTGTGAGAAGATAGCCCTCATGTGAATAGTTATGATGGTTACCTGAACAAGTGTCTGAAGTTAATCATGGGTAATAGTTGATAGAAGTTAACGGATGATGCATGAGGTAGTAGCAATGGATGTGTAGGAAGGTGCTGTGCAATAAATCGTGCGGATTTTTAAAGACTAAGTCTGGTGCGCTAGGCTTGCATGCGGGTATTTTTACTGGTTATTGTATAGTAGCGAGACCTATGTCTGAATAATAAGTATAGACTAAAGTCAATGTTCAATCGGACAATCTAGGCGGCTAGGTTGAGACAGAATTGATAAAATCAGAAAACATATAGAGAGGGTGCGTGTGAAGAAAGCGTATAACGAGAGAATAAATAAAGTATGTTAGATGGTTTGGTCCATGGAAAAACATATGGTAATCGTTCTTAAGCTGAGAAAGTGCTGAGTCTTTTGGGAACCGACCGTCTGTAATAAGAAATTATGGATTTAATCAGTAAATAGTTTTCCCAGAGAGAAAATGTAAGTTGGCAGAGGCGAGAAAAGGTGCATAAGAGAGAATGGCGGGTTGTAAGGGGGTATGGGTGTGGCCCACCTTGGGCCAGGATGAATCCTAACACTGACGAGATACCCATAGTGAGGTCCCGTCGCGGTCCCATGAAGCTCTAGGGTGATTTTCTGAACTGCGACGAGTTCTTACAATTAATGGTATAGAGGGGGCGCTGCTTTCTTTTCGACGTTTGTCATTTCTCCTACTGCTTTTCCTTTTCGATCCATGTAGGCGCACCTTACTCCCACACTGGGGTTTCATGGAAAAGATAATGAAAGAAAGAAGTTACATAAAATGCTTATAAACTTACTTTGGGTTAATCCATCTGTAGTGACTTGTTAAGAAGGCATACATATAAATATAATATAATATATATAAATATATAATATATAAATAATATAAAATATATAAATATATATAAGTATGCAGAATATTTTATATAAATTAATAATAAATAAGTTAAAAAGTATTCCGTTATAAAGTACAAGAAAAGCAAAAGCTATAATAAGATAAATAAAATAAATATATATCAATAATATAATTACGAATAATATTAATAAATATATATATATACTAAATATAATATATATATAAAATATATATATATATATTATCAATAAGTAATATATATCATCAGTACACACCTCCTCTCTAGACAAACATGTACAGACCCCAATACTCATACCTAGTTGGGAAAAAGAATTGCCCCATGAGTCCTGTGTATGTAGAAAGCACCTTACGGACGTGTATTGGTGCTGTGCCTATACCGACTACCTTGCAGGAAAGCCCTGATGCTAGCCTCGGAGAAGGTCGTGATCGCCGGACAACGGCCTTCAGAATCTTCGCAAAAATGTAGAATTCGTAATGGTACATGGAAGTCAAGGAATCAAGGAAGAAAAGAGAAGAGTGATGAGTCTGAAAGGGCAAATTGGATTTGCTCGCTGGCGGGAAACAAAAGTGAAAGGAACAGAAAATGAGTGGTTGGTGAAATGGTTGCGGAGAAAGAATGAGAGGGAGAGAAGAAGTTGCAATTTGAATGACTTGTAGTACAGAGCTAGGGTAGACTTTGTGTGTGTGTCAGAATTCTAAAATGTAAATTTAAGTTTGAAAAGGTCAAGTAGGTAATTGTGACGAGGTCAATCTGAGGAATTGAGAGATGTACGATTGGGGAATAATCTAATGATGTCTTAGATGGTTAGTAGGAGCTTCAGATGATTAGTTTGGGGGCTTGAATGTATAGGGTATCAAAAGAGATGGATACACAGTGGTTTGGTGTCGGAAAAATAGAATGGCAGTAGTGATTGAAGTCGTGAGAGATGTATGTTGTTGAGTAATAGTTCTTAAACACAAGATATCCATAAGTTAGCGATAGTGGTGTAAGAGTAGAGATAGTTTGAATGTCATGTATCTTGACTTCGTGATGAAGAAGGATATGTGTGAAGTATGTTTTTGGGTTAATCATGAAGGATAGAGGAGGATTATGGCATATCAGTCTACTAAAATAAGTTAGTGGCTTGATGAGAGGAAGGAAATACGGAAGGAAGAAGGTGCTAAAGATAAAAAGTGACAAGTAATAAGAATATTAAAGTAAGAGCAGCTCGCCAGTAAATCATTGAATGTGAAAGTTGAAACTGAACAATCTATCGGGGCAAATAAGATGCAATTGTTAGCCATGCAAAGAAGTAGTGGTCAAACAGTAGGAGTAAGAATGTAAACAATGGAGTGTGAATAAGAGGGATGCAAGCGGTTAAAAGTAAAAAAAAGGGTGATGTACTAAAAGCAAATGAAGAAGTTGAAAAGGGAAAATGTTCGAAATGGATGATAAAAAAATCCTAAAAGGTAGAACGTATATCATGAAAGGAAAGTAAACTGAACATTGGAAGAGATTATGAATATTTGAATTTTGGGAGCTAATTTGCGATGCAGCGCGAATAGGGTAAAATGACAAAAGGAACCTGTTTAGTAAAATGTAAATACCAAATGTAATAATTCGATAATCAAATGGATTGAGGGGAGTGTGGAAAGACACTTCGAAAATCTGCAAATATTAACAGTAATGAAGAGTGATAGTGATGGGTGGTTTGGTGGCAAGAAGATATATATTTGGGAAGAGGTTATTGCAAGGAGGGAGGTAATTAGAAGGTGAGAAGTTGAAGAATGTAAACTGCAGTATACATGAATACTGGTGAAAGATCAAACGGACGATGTGATTATTGATTGGGGAATTGTTAATAAAGCGTTATGAGGCAATATTCCGAGGATGGATGAAGCATGAAGTACCGCTATATAAGGGTAAGGAAATTAAGGAGATACTGTAAAAATAAGGGGATTGAATAGTGACGAGTGGTTAGGGAAATATATGCTGGATTTTGGGTCGAGAGATTGCGTCGAGTACCAAGGACTGATGGTGAAAACATCGTGCTTTGGAGTAGTAATATGTGTGATCAAATCTTAACATAAACATGTAATGAGAAAAAATAAAAAAATTAATTAGGTTTATGATTGCTAACAGCGTAGGTGTAGGAAGATTGTTGGGAGCTTCTGAATGAATCAAAAATATTAGACGACATAGGAGCGCGTTAAGAATAGATGTGCAAATGATTGTTTAGTATTTAATACGCGAAGTAGCAGGTGTGTTATCCCTTGTTCATGTCAATTGGTAATGGATGGGTATGAAAGAATCGAGTGGAGGTAGGAATGTTTAGAAAACTGATGGAAGAACTGGAGATGATGTAGGGTCCCACTATTATATGTGATGATTGTTTGGTGTTGGGCGAATCTGAAGAAGTTGAGAGGCAGAAAGATAGATCTGCAGGTGGTGTAAACAAGGAGGGTTTAAATCAACAGATAAGAGTAAGATTATGTTGTAGTGATATATCTATGTGAATTAGTTAAATGGACAAGCTGGAATAATTTGGTTAAATATTAGGGATATGTTTGAGAAGGAAGAACGGTAATGCAGAGGTAGTAGGAAAGTTGTAATGCAAGGAATCGGTCGCACGAAATCTATTTGGTGAATAACGGAACTAAGTCTTGATGCGACTAGGGTCTTACATGAGGATGTGTTGCCTGTGTTATTGATAGTAGTGAGACTATGGTCTGAATAAGATTATAGATTAATAAAGTCAATGTGTTCAGATGACAATCTAATGGGAGTGTGTGAGAGATGATAAAAGGAGGAAGGAATCGTATTAGAACTATTGATAGGAGTGGTGGGTGTAGAGAGAGAGGGATAGAAGGGCAGAAAATAAATGAAAGAGTGGGTCAACGATTGAGAATGGTTTGGTCAGTGGTGTAAGAGGAATAAATATATCAGGTTGTTAACGGATGTAGGAGGTGCGAGTGTGGAACCGGGGTCCGGGCCGAACCTGATATAAAATGGATTTGAGGCCTCAAGACGGAAGTTCTGAAGAGAGAAAGGGTGAGTGTGCATGAGGAGGAATAAGAGGGTGCTTAAGATAGGAAGAACGGGGGTGGTGAGAAGGTTTATGAGGGGTGCGCACTGCTGTGAAAGGATACCCTTACAGGTGGCGGACGATTGGCGCATGGGGTGAGGGCCGTCGGTTTGCGGTGGAGCTCTTGGTAGGGGGAGTTTTTACTTTGCTATTCGATTTTTCTTTTTATCTTAATAATAATTATCTTATTTTGTTTTTTTATTTTTCTATTATCTTTTTTCTTTTCTTTTTTTCGTATATTTTTATTAATTTCTTCTTTATTTTTCTTTTTTCTCGATCTTTGTCTAATTCTTTTTTTTTTTCATCCTTTTAATTTTCCTCTATTCTTTTTTGATTTATATATAATGGTTATATATTTTAAATCTTATATTTATATTTTATTATTATTATATATATTATCCATCACTCACCTCTCCCAAACTGTTGTGTCAAGGGCGTCACATTCACAAAAAAGAAAAAGTAGTAGAAAATAAACGCAAAAGTGAAAAAAAGCCCACCTTCCACCCGCTTTAACCTTTAGGAGAACGCGCCGCATCAAAAAAATACATCTTACCTCACTGACGCGAACGGACCCTCACATGGCATCCTCTCAAGTAGGGTTCAATCCCTGTCCCATGGCACAACCATACCCGCCCTTACAAAACCTCGCCATTCCACCCTATATGCACCTTCTTTCCGCCTCTGCAAACTCACATGCCCTCTCAGGCATTCCTTACGACCATTCCACTTTTCTTCGGTCTCCACCAGGGGTCGATTCCCAGCACACAACACCACTATATTGCTTAACCAAACAACTATCATCCATCCTTTCCACAAGCCCAAACCATCTCAACGTATTCATACACTTACTCCTTCCACACACCAATAACCCCTAATGTGTTCATTCCTCAAATCAATTCTTCACACCTAACAAGCCCCCAAGATTTTCCATCTGAACAATGTACTTAAATCTATACCCTAATTCCTCGAGTATAGTTTCAACACCATACATTAATACAGTAACAACATGCCCTCATATAACACAGGGTTCACACTTTCTGAAAGTCAGAAAAAAAATGTCAAGGGAAACCGGTTTTTAAAGATATATGCTAAAAGTCCGGGAAATTCCAAAAAAGTCATGAAATTAAAATTTTCAAAACAATAGAAGAAAGATCCATGGATCAAGTTTATATTTTGACTATAAATTTTTTTCTCTTTTACGTATTTATGTGAAAAGAGATGAAGTTGGATAGGGAAGAAAAGGAGGTAGAATGACTCAGCCATAAATCTACTCTTATCCTGTTTCTTTTTTTTTAGTTCACTATAACCTACTATCTCCTTCTGTTCGGAAGATCCCAAGCATCCTTCGATTGATGTGATGGTATCATGAGTGTTTTAAGACGTAAATACTATACTTAATTCGTTATATCTTTCTTTTTAGGAATTATACTTTTTGAGTGTTTTTTTTTGAGGTGACGGATTTTTGATTTTGTGCAGTTGAAGATATTTATTATTTAACGACAAAAACAAAAAAAGCCTAATTTTAACGACCAATGGTTGGACGCCAAACGAACCACAGTTTATCCAGTGTAAAGGACCTAATATCCAACAAACGAAAGTACTGGTAAAAAGAACTTTGATCTATCTAACATGGACGCCAAGCCGAAGTTTCATTACAGAGAGAACTCATTGGGAATTTAATCAAACTCAGCAGGACCAACCACCATTGAAAAACTTTTGTATTTTCTAAGAATAAAAATATTAGTGAATAATGTGCAAATATCTTACATTCAACTTCTAATCATACCCAACCGATTGTAAATGACCCGAGTGTTTTATTAATAACCAACCAACATTTTACAATCATTCAAATCTTTTGCATTAAAGAGAGTTACAAATCAAATACTAGCATTAAAGGGGTGACAATAAAAGTCTTAAACCGTGTCAGAAAGGGAAACATTTAATAATTTTCCAAGAAGTGCTGTACTTCAATTTAAAAAGGGGGCCCAGAAATGTAATATGGATTAACCATGGACTGCTCCATTTCAAGAAAGCAAAAGCACAATAACTCTACTTTGCAGTGAGCCCATTCTACCCTTGAATTAAAATCAAAAATATTTGGGATTGTGACTGTCTTTGAGCTTAAACTACTGAGTAAGTACTGAAATCAATGTTATCATACACCAGAGATGGTGAAATATGACGCATGAAATCGAACATGAAGAGGTTCTAAATTAAGCAATTGTATGAGAATCTGCGAAAGAACTTATACGATTGCCTATAATGAACAGTTGCTACTCAACTATATCTGAGATCCAGAAAGTATTTCAACTAAATTCTACACTTGTTCAAAAAATGGTGACAAATTAAAGCTGCCCATAGGAGAATAAAACATCTAAAGAGTCAAAAACAGAACCAAAAAGAAAGATAAAAAAAGTGTGAAAAAAAAAATTATCCATTACACTTTTAAACTTGAAGATAAAAGAAAGATGTTAAAACGAAAGCTTTGACAGAAGACCCTATAAAATCAAAAATTCAGAGCTGAGACGAAAAAGTTAACCTAAACTCTCCCATTTATAGAACTTTGTGATCACATGACGTTCACCTACTATTAATTAAACTTTATTTATTTTCTTTGTATAAATAAAACGTTACTTTGGAAAAATAAAAAAGTAGTACCAGCAATTGTATATACCTCTCCTGATTTACTAAAAAAAAAAATAATATTTTTTAAATTCATTCATTGATATGAACAGTTCTAATAAGTTTCAATAATTTAATGACGAACTGAGTAAGATAGCGCAATAAGATTAAAGATATTATATCGCCAAAAAATAACGAAGCACGCTGGTCAGCTGGAAAAATCTGCGGAGTGGTCAGGAAATGTCGGAAAGTCATGAAATCAAAATCATCCAAAATTTCAGTTAAACTCTGTATATAACCTAATGCGCACCAAGAAGTAACTTTAACCTCCACCCCGATTTAATTCACCACCACCTCCCCATTCACAACTTCCTACTACAGTTTCCATCATCTGTTTCAATCCACATATAGCCTAGTAATATTTAAACTCACACTTTCCATTTCTCACCATCCAACATAACTTCACCGGGAAGGGACTCCTTACTTCACGCAACCATAGCTGCCTATCTACGTTACTTTCCAAACCTCTCCTCTTAACACAACCCGCAAATTCCCCTATCATCCTCTCAAACCTTTCAACTCGCCACATCAAAACCAAATCATACACAAAGTAAAAGTAAGGAACCATTATTCTACCATCGGCTACATCCGTCATACTCTTTGTTCCATTCGAGGAAAGCCTACCACCAAATACCGTAATCACTAGCACCTTGCCATAGAGCTTCCCATTAACCCTATCATCCCTGTTCTAAATCCATAAAACCTAAATACAATTTATCTTCTCTCTCATTTCTGATTTATTTGTTAATGTAAAGATTTGATCCCTACATCCTCTACAACTTCTAAACGCACCTTTCTTCACAATCATCCACACCAACGTCTCAATAGCCAAAAAAAATATCTTCCCTATAACGTCCATAAACAAATTCCCCTATATTTCCTACATCCCTCATCCCCTTTACCCGATATAAGGTAACATTACTGCTCTCCTAGCAATCGGAACTAACCCCATAAACCTTGGAGCAACTTCAAACAACCAATCAATTAATCCTCCATAGATTCCTAGAGACATGAATTATGATCTAATTTCCATTTTCCACACCTATCCAACTTCTCACTACTATTATCCCTATAAAGTACCTATCGCCAAAATACCCCCCTTCGCTGCTTTAACGTCCAACAAACACTTCAATATCACCTTCTTCACCTTGCCAATGTTTTGCAGATTTCGAAGTTGCCTCCTCATTCCTCCAACACTCATTTCCATCAGTAGCCGGGGAAAGCATCACCGGTTCCTATATTATTCTAACAGATTCCCCCTTATTCCATTCAAGCCTTCGCGCTTCCTACCAAAGCTTCCTATTCCTTGTAAGTCCCACACTCCTTCCGTAACTGTTACTACCTCCCTTTTTTTTCCTCATATACACCTTTATATCCTTTTCCCCTTAAAATCTAAACATTTTTTTTTACCACAAATGCATTAAGTACTTTCAACAACGCTTCTTTTTACTTTTAACCTCTTGCTTCACCTCTTCATTCCATCAATGTACGCCCACAACCAAATTCCATTTATTTTCTTTTTTTCCTTCCGGTTTATACACACGCTTCAGTCCACCTCACACTTCTACCCGTGGATGAGGGGACAAGGCTAAAAAACCGGTCTTTCGCCTTGCTTTGGCCGGGCCGTCAATGTAGGGTACCCGAACCTTGAACTAACCGTCGAAGAGAGACTAGCTTACTTGGTTAATTCGGTCTCTGACGTTATAAGTCCGGCGATCACGCATAAACAACGTAGGGAGTTCCAGAAGGGCTCCCTAGGCCAACATCCACAGCCTACCTTACGTGGTGGGGTCCGATTGGAGTCCTGCCTTTGACCTATTGTGACAGACTACCACCTTCTACGAAAATACACCTCCAATCATCCTGTTATTACCGTTATGTTCAGTTGTTATCGTAAAGACGTCATTATAAGTCCGAGGTTAGTGTAGAAACGCCTTTGAAAAAGAAAGTTATTAAATCAAGGCGGACACACAACATACCAATCAGTCGGGTCCGGCCAGACGCTACTGTCGGTCCCCACTCTAGACCCATTGGTGTTCCGCTTTAACATTCCTTTACTACACCTTGAAAGCGTCTCATAACCTCACGGGATTCCCTTGTTGTATGGCTAACACCCAGGTGCCAAACAGCGAGTCAATCCAAAAGGTCCCTGTCTCAGTCTTCGGAATTTTTTACCCAAATCTGCTCCCCCCGAACCAACTGACACATTCCCGATAGTTAACATATGCGATCTCAAACCACACGCTCCAAACTATACTGAGCAAAAAAGAACCATCATTTCTTACGCATGCACTGAAAATATTCTTAGGAATAAAAGGGACCCCCCTCCCCCTACCCATCACATTAAATAAAAATGGGTCCCTTCTCTTTCAAGCCACTACCCGAAATCAAAGTTCTATCTTCAACTCCTTAACGTCTCTCGAAACCATCCCTCTTATTTTCAACTCATGAAATAAGAAACACCTAAGATCGCTATGTATCTTTTTGGATAAAACTCCACGTTTTTTTTTCATACGTTCGGATTTTAAGAAACTACAGAAAAAATTTGCGTAATTGTGATTAAAAGATTCCCCCATTCGTGACCGCCTATCCTGCTCTCAATCCCGTACTGTGACCTTGTATACCCTTATCCACCTTCAATAGGTAAATAAGGATTTAACAAGCACATTGGTCGTACGTTTATCCCCGACACACATGAACCGGTTTCGTCACCCCCGAAGAAAGCTGTAGGGACCTGGGGGGATGGCATAGCCATTCAGTCCGCGAAAGAATCCACATCCATGTAAAACACACCACAGTCGCAAAATCGTGGAAACCCCCATGCCTCCCCTAAAAAGCCCGGCTACCTGTTGAAAGATTTTGAAATTAATGTCAACCATACAAAAGAGCAGAGAGGATGCATTAACCAGCCTAAGATAGATATCCCATAAGAAAAGCCAATCTTATCACTATGCACGCCCCCTCGCCTCCGCTGTAATGAAGACGACTAACTTCATCCCAAGTAGAAGCTCTTCCTCCCCAAACAGTCGAAACTCAAGCAGTTACTGCAAACTGCCCTCCCGAATGCCTATACACCGGGACTCCATAATAATTCCCAAAAGCCCCCTTGATCTCAATCCTCCGCCCAAAATGCAATCGACAACCCTATCCCTAGTACTAGTCTTCAATCAATCAGCAGTGAAACTAAGCTTGATCATCAGCCACAAAACTTGGAGACCATTTCTTGCCAAGAAATCCTGCAGACTACCATCCCGATGGGTTCGCCAAACTAACGTAAGAAGCCCGCATCTATGTCCCCTAATCCGTCTCCCACCATTACTCCAACTCTTGTAAAGGACGTTCCTAAATATTAACAAAAGATTAAAAACCAAACCGAAGATTATTTACAAAAATATAAAACATCCAAATTTTTAAAGCAGAACACACCGACCCCTGATGTAAAAAATGCAACTCGGAAGAGACCTCACCATAAGTCTATTCCTGGGACAAAAAGCAATAACATCAATTTGATTATACCCAAACAACCACAACCTTCAAACAATCCACCAACTAAACATCTGATAGCTTGCAAGATTGTTCCAGCTCTTCCATATTCTCCTACAACTCTTTTTTCAAGTTTCCTACCTCAGCACTCCCTAAAGGATTCTGTTTCCTACAGGATGAAATGAATTATAGTTCCCAAATGGAGTTTGATGTGACGACACACCATCCTTTTAATATTTCATGCGCTTCTGAGAGAGGTGAATAAAAAACCGTTCAAGGTAAACACTGCAAATGCTCCAAGCGTTCTGCATCAGCTGTCGGCATTAAAGGGACCCCGGAAGTCTCCCTTCCTGACTCAGACTCTCCAGTCTTTCAAAATAATCCAACTAATGGCTCATTGACAAAATCCCAAGCAGTAGACTCTCGCAACCCAACGGATTATATATTGGATCCTAATATTGCAACTCCAACACCCTTACAAATATGTGACATTCTCCTGTGACACCTTCCTACGTTGTCTCAATAAGAACAGCTCCATATTCTCCACCCATTTCTGAATCTGCTTGCTTGGCGGATGCTAACATTGGTCCCATTCCTAAATATGAGGGTTCTGGTTGCTCATCCAACGACCAACCAAGTCTACATAATAACATGTACTTTGTTGAACTCAGCTACTTCGCATTCATGGCGAAGCCCCTCCACCAGACGCCACAGAAACCCCTTTTCCAAACCCGGTCGTATAGCCCAATTCTCTGTTGTACGATTATTTCTTATTACAAGGATTTGTTGCTCCTCCTCCTCATCGTGACCCCCACATAAACCTTCCTCACCATCTGCGACCTCTGATGCGTATTTACGATGAGCGAGTTGTCTGTGGGCAGCTTGATCTGGTGATAGTGAGGCGATGGATAAGTGAGTTGAGAGGAGCACTAGTATCAGGGTGTACAGGAAGGAAATGAGGGAAGAACGAGACGAGAGTAGCGCTCGTAAGAGAGATACGGATTGAAGGTGAACTGTAAGATGCTCGCTGTAGCTGTTTTGGCTATGAGATGACTGTGTGAGATGGACAAACATAGCGGTAGATACGAGAGCGGGGAACTGTAGCCTTACCGGACGGGAACAGCTTTGACTAGAGCTAGGGTGAGACTGGATCAAATGCCTGTGTGTGTTGTTAGTTTGCTATCGTGGAATTAGGCAGTGTTATAACGTGAGAGGTGAGCCAATATGAGGGAGATTTTGGTGAGATACTGTGTATCTCTTTGCGTAGAACACCCGTCATGTGTTCTGAAACTAATGATGGAGAAGGTGACAAGAGGGATGTAGCGCTTGTACTGCCATGGAATTGCGTTCTTCGGTCCCGGGGAGGCATGTTTTTGGATGTTCTGTGTTCGGTATGTCTGCATGGCCTTCAACAGACCGGACCCAGAATAAATAGTTGTAAGTGTGAGGGTTGTATTACGTACGATAATGGGGATATTGATTCTAGTGTATAAATTAACGTGTGTCGTACTGGAAATAATATCAATATATAAGTGACGTGAAGAAGTAGCTGTTCTAGGAGGAGAACAACTATAGATAATTAAAAGTGTGAGTATCTGTGGTATTGTGAAAAGTCGACTAATACTATTAGATTATAGCGTGTGATTATAGTAGAAATGGTTATGATTACAGTGCTTTATATTTATATATATTATCTACACATGTTTTTGATTGATTAGTGTAATTATTTATATAATTATAAATGGAAGACTGTGCTAATGAGGAATGTAATGTAATCTATAGTGATGTAGAGGAATGTGAAAGGCTGAGAATACGTACTAATAATAATAGTATTATATACGGAAGTGCTATATAAAGGGGGAAAGATATGTTGATTAATAAGGTGTACGTTAGGTAAGTGTGCATGGAGGAGCGGTAGCAGATAAGGGTAATAGTGTATAGCAGGGTGAGTGATATCTAATGGAGTGAGTGAGGAGGATTATTATTATATATATATATAATATGATCATATATGATGAATATGAGATCTCTTAAAAATTGATGTCCTTCATGTTAAGGATATTGAGGTGGGCTTGTAAAAAGGTAAGAGCGGCCCGACAGTATTAGTATATATATATATAATATATATATATAAGGAAGGGTGTGATAGCTATGAGTGATCATGAGGAGATAAATGTTCCATAGCGGGTATAGGTAGGGAGAGTTCGCGATCAGTGAGGTCGGATAATTGCGACTCGGCAAGCGAACATCTGTAGATTACGAGTGTGTTGTAGTGAGATAAAATAGGAGGTAGTCCTAATATATATTATAATATAATAGTGGAAGAGGGGTCTACGATATTATAGCCCTAGGATAGGAAGTGGGGAGGGGATGGATAATTGGAATGGAAAGGGATGCCTTTTTGTTAGCTTTATGTAGGTCTATGTTCTGTGTTGCGACGAGTGTGTTGTCCAAGAACGGCATGTTGCTTTTTGAGGATACGGAAATGCTTTACCCGTTGTGCTTTGAGATGGTGTATTGAATATCAAGAAGATGTTGTGTAAAGATGAGTGTGAGTTGTAGCATTCTAGGTGTTTTCTAATATTTGAGTGAGAGCGGTATAGCGTTTTAGCTAAACTGCAGCCTCTAATATGATAAAAATCCTATAGCTCTTATCGTTGCCTGTGTTCTCCTTGAGAGCCGCTATGTGAAGACAGAGTGTCTATATGACAATTAGTTCAGATGCTTATAATCGTTGAATATATAGAAGGAGTGATGGGTTGTGTAAAGTTTAGTAATCAATAGGGTGCTTATTGTAACGTATTATTTAATGAAGTGTAAGGAATTAAAATTCTATTAGTGCTTTCAGAAAGTGAATAACCATTAATCTTAATCGTAATTCAACAAGTTTTAACATGGTGTATATGATGTTATATTGTTGTTGATATTGTTAATGATTTAGCAGAAAGTAGACTAATTATGAGAGCTATGTCTTTGTAGAATAGAGTTATAAATTAGGAGTTTTAAGCGATAAGATGTTAGCGGTTGAAGTATTATAATTTGAAGAGTTTAAAGTTTTTAAGACAATTACGAGATCGCTTCGAAGATTACTTGTCTTCTTATTATATGAACTCGTTGAATATAATGCACGCGATAAGCACCATAGTAGGTTATTGTTATATATCCAGTGAATATTATATCTTATTACCAGCTTATGATTGTATCTTTAGTCTTTAATATTATATAGACTATAAGGCGATAATGCGAACAATTGTCATTGAGTGTGCAGCCATTAGTGATTATATGAATCTTATAATGTGGGTACATCCTTTTATTTTAAGGTACACACTTTACGAAGCCATAGTGAGTTGTGCTGATTTGATTGTTAGTGTCTGTGTTAGGCACTAATATCATATATATAACATTCATATATATGTATAATTTAAATGTTATAAGTATAAATAGTTTATTCTTTCATTTTGTTTATATTTATAGGTTAACTTGTTCTTGTTATATCAGTATTATAGATTTTGTAGTTTGATGATAGTATATATTAAGAATGATCGGCATAGTAGTGTAGTATATATAACTAATTGTATACGTTATACCTTTTAGCCAAGATACTTGTATATCAGGTTCAGGGAAAATTTATTGTCATTGTCTGCAATGCTCGTCGATATATTATAATATAATAATTTTTTGATTGCTGTATGAATAAATTAATAAGTATAATATCAATTATTGTAGTATATATATATGAAAGATAATTAGATAAAGATAATTACATTTGTTTAGTGAGATATTCACATGTCCTCTGTTCTTCAGGAAGGTATGTTATTTGAATGTTATGAAATGATGAAATTTATTATCTTGAACTGAAGCTGCAAATAATTGTAGTACTAACCTAGAAACTAATTTTTTTTACAGTATTAGGCATGAATGAGGGTGAGGAAAGTAATGAAGAAATATGAAATTTTTCAGAATAGTCTGAAATAGTTAGTTGTAAAAGAATGAGTAAAGAGCTGAGATTTAGCAGAATTAAAGTAGCCGCAGAGATTTCAGAAGAGGACGAGCAGTCAAAGAACACGAAATGAATTTAAAGGAGATCCTTTTAGATAAAAGAAAAGGTCAAAATTAGCAGGAAAAAGAGAAACTGGAAGGGTTCTGAAATTAAGAGTTATTGGCTAAACAGATAATAGATTTTGCACAATTCCCGGATAATATAAACTCAATTTAACTTCTGAAGCCGGAATACGACGTCAATACTGTAAAACAGCGTCTCTAAAACAAATTGATCGAGAATAGTCAGAGTTATACGAAAAGTTACACTCAGAGATAAAGTAAATGGAGTGTATGCTTCGTGTCAGAGAGAATCACATAGACCAGGGGTCTCCAAACTTTTTACCCTAAGGGCCACAGTGACTCCCCTAAGTTCCAAGGGCCAAGATCTAGGTAGGTCATCATACCAAAGTTTGAATTCTGAGCGACAAGTGCGATCTGAAGAGCGAAATATAGTGCGACTAGTGTGTTTTGTGACTATAGTTTCTTACAGTGTGTTTAATTGTGTGTGTTTAATTTAATTAAAAGTGTCTTAAAGATAAAACCAGTGCATTCTGATGCGGGCCGGATTGATGCCGCTCGCGGGCCTATCTTAGCCCAGGGCCCTGCCCTAGACTAACCGTTCTGCGCACTCCAAGTTACCACTCCCACCGAAAGAGGTAATCGTTCCAAGAAAAGTCAAAGACATACGATCGCAAATGTTACAACTGTGCCACACCAAAATGTTTGAAACTTTTTATCGAACTAGGTGGGGACAATTTCTATGGTAGATGGGAAGAGATATAACATGATATGGATATAAAAAAAAGGCGATAAAAGAGATAAACACGCAGAAGAATAATTAAGTTGTTAGTATTAAGCTAGCCAAATTGGCAAAACAGTGCAGGAGGCGTTCCAGCTCACCTTAACACTACTTAAGTCTAGTAAGGAGCTTTAACATGCTCGAAGCGTGTTTACGCTTTGCTTCTACTTACTCGAGAAGAATTAATGCTAATAAAACATCTATAATATTAGATTTGCTAGAAATGAAAGAAACATTTCCAACGAGTTATGTGGTAAATCAAAACTGAAGTCGAAAATAAACCCTTAGAAATTAGAAACAAATCTTCCAGTAACAAAAATTTTGTAAAATTAACTCTAAAAGACATTTCTTGAAAATAGACATAAAGAATACAAAAGCTACTTTTAATTTCCGCAACAATTGTTGTGGGGAAGAATGTGGAAAACTAAAGCACTTTAATTACAATGTTTTGCCTAATACTAATTAAAATGAATTAAAATTGCTCAAAGTTTTGAATTTTAAAGCCTTAGTTTTTTTAGTTTGCACGCTCTATTTGCAAGAAGAAAAAAAAAAATTTTTTTTTTATACTTTCATTTATTTATTCATTTATACTTATTTATTTAATTATTTATTCTCCAAATATTTAATCACATAAATTTTATTCACTAATTTTTTATATTTTCATTTGAAAAGTCTAATTAACCTGTTGGAATATATATATATTTTTTTCAAAAGTAATAAAATCATTGATCTAGAAAAATCCTAATACATATTTCCAAGCGAAATTTGCATCTTATAAATGAATTTTAACTGGGGGAAATTCTTTATCATTTTCAAAGGAAAATTTAATTTACCAAACAGAAGGTCCTGAATAGTGCCACATCTTGAATCCTCCATTTATCACGCGCGTAAGAATTCCAGCCAATTGAACGTTAAGATAATCAAAAGCTGCTGTTGCATCACTGATTGTCAATTGGTTTGTAAGTCTCATATAATGAAGAGTCCACAATGTTGCGCCGAAATTGAAAGCTAGACCATCTGTACTCTTAAGGGATCTTTGTCCTTTAAAAGCGTCATCAAAATTGACGGTCATATCTTCTGAAGTTGGACCGAATACGTCACCTAAGTATTAAAATCAATACTTTAAAGAAATATCATAAATATTTAAAAAAAAGTAGCCATGAGTTATGTTTTTCACTAGCTTACCTGAAATAGTAACTGATGCCTGAGGAGATCCAGCAACAAATCTACGTAAGAGACTATTTTGGATAATAGGGGACTCGTCTATAGGTATATCCAAGAACTCATAAAACAACCAATAAAACTGATGTGTGTTTTATGACCGGAGCACCTTCAGGCTAAAATATTAAGCATAATTTTTACTATCTTTTATAAATTACTTATATATGTTTTTAATAAAGAGATTATATAATACAAAAAATAAATTTCTAACTGAGGAAAAATACCTTTACTTCGATCTCCCAAGATTCTTCGTCCCACGCTACTTGTGTTCTCATCTTTACAACAATTTCAATAGTGCCTGCTTGTTTCTTTATTGCAAATGGTAAAAATACTTCTGTAATTGTTTCAGCCGCCACCTAATTAAGATACCATAATAAAAATAAGTATGGGCACACCATAATGTAAATTGATGACTTTTGGCTAGTGTTCAAGAATCATGCTGACTTTAAAGATAAGAATGTCAACTTGGCTGGGAAGCCAACTTCAGGGACGATTCCTAGGTGAAACTGAGTAAATGATTCAGTTTAATTGTGTTGTAGTAGTAGTTGTTAAGAGTTTATGAAATGCGTGCTGGGATAAGGTAGCTAAATGTAATAGGTGAAACATTGCTGGTTATGTTTATCATATTACTTTAAACGCTTCTTTTCCCTACTTTCAGCATTCATGGCATGTAACTCATACAATGAATCATTAAAAAATGCAATCATGGCGAAGATTTATGAGGGGGTCTACATAGAGCATCACATCCTCCTCTTCTTTCACCTCCACTTTAAAGTTGACGGTTTCTGGTAGTACTACTGGGTTCATTAATGAACTACTGGAATAACCTAGATTTCTCATTAATTTCATTAAAATTCGAGAACTTCTTTCAAATATCAACTCACTTAAACATCAAATCTCCTCTACTAAAATCATCTGCCATTCTTACTAATTCTGCTCTGAGCACACCGACGGTAAACCCAACTTAATTCTTATCACTATTTCTATTCAAAATTTTTATCTGTAGACGGTAGTTGAGAGAATGTTCTCAACGACGTCATCTGTTTTCCTGTTCTCTTGTTACTGTTACTGATTTTGGGTCTTCCAAATTTCCTATCCAATGAGCTTGGCAATGACTAAATTTCTTATTTCTAATGAGAGTACTTAATTCTTCTGTATACTATTTAAGCTCTAAATTTGATCACATTCATTCTTCTTTCACTTTCTCAGAAATCATTATTCCGAGAGATTTCAATGTTGGATATGTTCAAAGTCTTTCTTCTACAACTCCTCTATTTCAAAAACACTGATCAAATTTTAATTCAGCTCCTTAATAGTTTACTAAATCTTTTAGAAATTATCTTAACTGACTATATCGTTTCCTTACTTTCAACATCTTGCTTTTTTTGTTAGCATCTTTACTATTCCTGTTTTTGATCCCCAATAAGGCTTTAGTAAGGAAATTTGGACCCGTGATCTTATTTCCTTTATCTCTGACCCTTTGTCCTCCACTTTGCATTTCGTTGAATTTCGCTCGATAAATCGATAGCTTAAGATACGGTTGGAAATATATATATATATCTCTCTCTTCTCTCTCTCTCTCTCTCTCTTCTCTCTCTCTCTCTCTCTCTCTCTCTCTCTCTCTCTCTCTCTCTCAATACCAGCGAATATTTGAAAGCCATCGTCCACACTTTTTATCTATTAAATAAGATATTCCTCTTGGTTTTGGTCTATATTCGTTATCCTTTCTACAGTTCATAAATATTCTTGTTTGTTACTTCAGTTATCAATCAAGTCTATGAACCCCCTATATTTTAGCCTAAACTTTGGATCCATAACTCTACTAAAACTCAAATTTTGAGGTTTATCTTCTTCAAGAGACATTATATTGAAAACAAAGTAAAGATTAAACAAAAAATATATTTTCTTTAACAAAAGAAGTTATATTCACTTCAAAACTTTTGACAAAAATTAATAATACAAATAATAATAATAATAATAATGATAACAATAACAATAATAATAATAATGATGAGACGCCCTGCTTCATTTACTAGACCATCTTATTTGAGATTATGAGTTCGGAGATTCTTACAGAACTTTTTCACATCACCTTAAATGCTTCTTCTTTATAGTAATAAACAGTTAAATCTACTTATTCGTTCTCTAATTATATACTCGTTAAATATCTGGGATGATTCAACTTACAAAGCTCTTACAGAAAGACTAGAATGTAGAATCTAGACAATAGAGTATATCATTTTTCCATTGAGTCTCACTAAATTTTCCATTATCACCGATGCTTTCCAATCTCATTTCTTTCCCCAAACTCTTCCTTAACTTTTACTAATGCAATGAATACAGCACATCTAACCCTTTATCTACATCCATTATTCGCCGAATAATCTAAGTATCTCTGATGGATATTGCCCAGTACTATTTTTTCATTAGGGTGCACCTAAAAGTGCTACACTCTTATGTGTACTTCGTTTTTTCAACTTTTGGCTTTGATACTTAATTTAAAAAAAAAAAAAAAAAAAAAAAAAAAAAAGAAAAAAAAAAAAATTAAAAACAGTAATACTGAATAAGTGTATTCTTAAGAACGTAATGCATTCTAATATTGTAGTGGTGTATAAGACAACGAAGATTGAAACGTTTTTTGCCTAATGATATTATATATATATATTATATTATATATAAATCATATATATATATATATATAATATATATATTATAATATATATATATTACTATAATATTATATTATATATATATATATATATATATATATATATATGTATTATATAATATATATTATATATAATTATTTGTATAATTTAAATTATATATCATAATATATTAATATTATAATATATATATATATATATATATAATATATTTATATATATAACTCATTTGATTAGGAGGGAACCAATAAAACCAGCTGTACATTTATGGCTGGCAGGAAAAAAAGTTACCAAAAGTTATCTAGCACTTTTTCCGCACATTATATAAGAGGTTAAAAAAAATGTGAAATTTCAAATGATTGAAAGTATGATTTTTTTTTTTTTGGCAAACTAGAAGCATTATAAACAAAGCTAATACATTGAAACCGAGAATAATTAACCTTTTAATGCTTCTTCAATATCTGTGACAATATCTCCTTATATTGTTGGTAAATACTTAAATAAATATGAGAAGTGTTGACGAAATTAAATGCCTTAATTAAAATATATTAGTAAAGAACTAGAAATTAAAGACTAAAAGAAATTTTTTGGGGGAATGGAAAATATAGTTAATTATACAGATCTATTTTGTGGTGAATCTATGTAAAAAAAATGTATATATCGATTATTGGAATAAAGAAATTCCCCTTGTGGTATATTCGCCATGGTTCAGAATCACTGACCTAAAATCTAAATAAATTATAATAAAGTTTTTTTTTTTTTTTGTAATAAGTGAAATTAACATATAGTTTTGAACAAGAATTTACATATGAATTTTAACATACTTATGTAATTAATAAAATTTGAGTGGTGAAAGTGATGAGTTTGATTCTCTAGAGAAGTTATCTTCCTTGATTAGGTAGAAAAAAACCTGCGAGGTGTGAAAAATTTTTCGAGATTAAATCATAAAAATTGATAAACGAAATTTTTCACTTACTGGTAAAACGTGTTTGAGTGTTACTGTAGATAACTGGGTTAAGAAATCACGATTCCTTTTTCTTCTACGAATACGAATTTATAATCATCGCTCTCCGGAACGACAAGGACAACATATTGTTCAAAGGGCATTGAATTGAAAACAGCAGTACGAATTGCCACCTGTAAGAAAGTCATTGTTCTCCTTATCCAAAACAAGATAATTTTTTTTTATATTGCTGTAGATTATTGAATTATGGTTGGGTTTTCCTTGGCTTATACTCTTATGTATTATGCTCATATAGAGAGATATTCCATATCAGTTCAACCAAGCATTTTCATGACCCTCTCAGATATCCATGAAATTTGGAATACTTATAGAACTCAATGAGAAAAATTCAATGGCATATGTACTACTGCTTTAGGTCAATCGGTTCCAGAAATATGACCTCCTAAAGTTTGGTTGAAATGGTCTTTTTTTGCAAGGTCAACATGCAAAAGGTCACATTAATATTCTGGAACTAAATGCACCTCGAATTTGGTTTCTGATACCATTTTAAGCTCTTTAGTTGGCCAACAACTTTACTCCATGCACATTTACTCTAGGAGGTTAAGCGAAAAAGTTGACATTGCATTGACCTTTGACCCTGTAAAGGTTATTTGAAGTAGAAACATTTTTTTGTAACTTCAACTAATAATTGGTATATATATATATATATATATATATATATATATTATATTATATACTAATATATATATTATATATATAATTATAATAGATATTATATATAATATTATATATTATATATATATAATATATTATATTTTATAATTATATATATAATATATATATATATAAAATAAATTATTATATATATATATTATATATATTATATATCATCCTGGACAAAGTTTCAATTTAGCTAAACGATGTTCATTTTTTATCAGATATATTAATAATTATATAGTAATGTTTGCAAACAAAGTTGAATATGCCTTTTTTTTCAGTAAAATAGCGAAAAGCAAATGTTGTACTTGCACAGTAAATGTTATGTTTCACAGTTACTATGCACAAACATTCCATCCCATTTCCAGTTTTTTGCCAAGTAGGGTTCAAATAAATGGTTGTTGCTCTTAAAATAAACAAAAACCAAGAAGAATATTTATTTTAAATGATATTATATATTAATATATTATATATAATATTATATTATATTTTCTTTTTTATATATAATATATATATATATATATATATTATATATATATATATATATAATTATTGAGCGTAGTGTACAAAAAAAAATCGGTTTCTACGTCGTGGCCTTTTCAAGGTCAACATTTTCTCTTGACCTCCTAGAGTAATTGGAATAGAGTAAAGAGTAGTTGGCCAAGCTAAAGAGGTTTAAATGTTACCTAGAAAAATTTCTGTTTCGTTGCTATAAGATTCCGAGATATTGAATGGTGACTTATTGCTTTTTGCAAAAATGCCGTTTGACCAAGTTTTAGGAGGTCATATATCTGGAACCGATTGAATTACAGCAGTGAGACACATGTCATTGAATTTTTCCCACTGAGTTCTATAGGTATATCATATTTCATGAATATTTGAGAGGGTCATGAAAATTTTCCCAAAATTTTGGTTGAACTGATATGGTGATTACGGCTCTATATTGTGATTCATAGAACCAACTATTCAAATGTTTTGAGTAGAGATAAAACTAAAGTGGAAAAAACTTCTTAAGAAAACCGTTTATCACACAGGAATAAGAATTTCTTTATGAAAATTACTGAAAATAGTAAATTTACAACTAAAACACATCCAGTATTATTTTATATTTAAAAATGACAGCGGATCACTTCTATTGAATTGCGTTACAAAAATAATCAGTTCTCTTTACCTGTTCCCCTCTTCTGCAAATTGTGGGTCCTTCTAAATTTATAAAAACTGGTGGATTCGAAGTGAACTGAAAATTGAAAGACGATATTACGTTTAATAAAAATTGATATATAAATTATTATTCCTTTTATCAAGAACAAATTAATATATATGCATTTAACTATGTAGCATATCTCCTTCTCCTTGTAAGATAGTTTCAAATGTTTTATTATCTACTATCTACTATCTATCCTATCTATCAGTCATAAAGAATTAAAGTCTATCTATTATCTATCTATCTGTCTATCTATCTATCTATCTACTCTATCTATTAAACTATCTACCTATATAAAGAGTAACTTTAGATTTCATCTACTATCTATCTATCTACATCTATTATTATCTATCTATCTATTATCTTAATACTTTTATTGCTTAGCCCTATTTTTAATGTATTTACATTGTGAGGCTCAATCCAGGCAAATCCAAATTCCTGGTGAAGAGCGAATCCTTCTATGATCCAGTCATCTTGTTCTCGGAATCTCCAGTCCAAGTTTGACTGCATTGCCACATGGATATTAAATAGGAAAAAAGATATTACAATAAATAAATAAAACTTTATTAAATTTATTTATTCATTTTCATGTTTAGTAGTTACTTGGACATTTTTATTTACACTTACATCATTTGCGTTGCCAGCGAATCATTCCATCCTCTGTATAATAAAGTCCTTCGAAACACCGTTTTAATTAAATTGTCACTTTATTCGGATACTAAAACTCAGAAACAACAAACAATAAAAAATGACGTAAATATTTATAGTTATATGCTATCTATCACAGTATAAAAACATAGTACAATGAGTGATGGTCAATAATAAATGCACTTGGAAATAGTATTACATAGTAACTTTTAAAAATGCTTTGATATAATCATAGATGAGATTTAGGAAAATAAACATTGAATATGAGCAAATCTACTTTAAATGTGCATACTGGTCTACTGTGGAATATTTACTAAATAAATACCATCTACAATTGGACTTAGTTGGAACATACTGGTAGTTACCTAAGTAAGAAAAATTTTTTTTGAAAGAATACAGAACATATATATTAGTATATTAGTATATATATATTAATATATATATTCTATATATCATTGATATCTTAAATATATTAGTAATATAATAAAGATATATATATACAGTTTATAAATTTATAGATATATTCAAATATCTAAAAATGTTTCACAAGAGTGATATTATATCGATATTTACAACAAAAAAAAAAATTATATATATTAAATATAAGATTTAAAATAATTTTATCTTTATAAATATATTTAATATTTAAAGATATTAATGAGTGATATAAATAAGTTATGTAAAATGGATAAATATTTTGGTTCCTTGTTTATATATATATATAAATAATTAATATAATATATAATAATATATATATATTATTATATTATATATATATATATATATATTATATATATATATATATATATATGAATTTATTAATAGTAATAATATATATATCTATATATAGTACATATTTTTCATTTTATAAACTATATATAATATATATATATATATAATATATATTATA